>RDRW01000763.1:0-69294 GCA_007896445.1 Puccinia hordei | reverse complement strand
ACCCCTAAGTCCAGCTTAACACCATAAGGAGAGAAGATGAGGAAGCACCACAGGACCAACCACTCACTATTCATGCCCCCTTGGATGTAAATCTCAACATAAATGGACAGACTCACCAAGCTCTTTGGATACTGGGTCAATGGTCAATAGCATACCTGCAGGGCTGGCTCACCAACTAGGGTTGGTACTCACTGCTAAATCTATGAGACTTAAGGGGAATTGGAGGCCACCATACCAATTACCAGGAATTGCTGAGGAAGTGGAGGTAACCATTGGAAAGGTATCCAGGATAGTACATTTCTGGGTGGCTGAAGGACCTGTCAACTAATTATTGGGAAGCCTTTCTTAATGGATGTATCAGCTACAATCAAGTACAATGGAGCTCAAGGGGAATCACTTTCTATTATGGACTCTTCTGGACAAACTTACTTGGTACCCATCATTCTGCCTAGCACCAAAAGTGGGAAACTACTCTACCAGTCACTCAGCTTACCAGGGATTTTTTAGACCAGGGCCTGGACCCAACTCTTCTCCCTGACAGATGGGGACCTGGCAAACCAACAAAAAAATATAAACACCAGTCACTCATTTAGCAAAATACAAATCAACTCTAAAAAAAATCAAACCTGTAAACCAACCTATGCCCCTTTCTCTTAATCCACCTCTGTCCAGACCCCAACTCTCCCAGGACTCCCTACTCTACTCCACTTACTCCTTTTCCCTCCTCACAATTCAAACCAACCCACAAAATCACTCAAGAAAGGCTGGACCTCATCAACTTTGGACCCTCTGGATGGCTATCAGAACAGAATATCTCTTATTAGTATGGGTAATTACTCTCAGACAAAATTCCTGGCCTTTGTGGAGGAAGAAAGAGGACTACTCAGACATACCTATGGACAACCCTACATCATCCCAGTCATTCCTCATGAACCTTGGCAGCAAAAACCTATCCCAATCCCTGCACCAATCAAACCTCAAGTCATAGAATTAATAAGAGAAAGACTCAGAACTGGCCTTTATGAACAATCTTTTTCCAGCTATTCCAGCCCCATATTCTGCGTAAAAAAACAAGATGGAAAACTCAGAATAGTCCATGATCTTCAGAAACTTAACAAAATCACTATCAAAGATGCAGGCTTACCACCATCCCCAGAAGAACTCATTGAATCCTTTACTGGAAGGGCATGCTATGGACTAGGAGATATTATGGGGGGATATGATGAAAGGGAGTTAGCCAAGGAATCAAGACCATTAACCACCTTTGAAACCCCACTAGGAAGATTTCAACTCACCAGATTGCCCCAAGGAGCCACCAATTCAGTTGCAGTATATCAAGCCCAGATGATGTGGATCCTCCAGGATGAATTACCTCAGCATATGGGTATATTTATTGATGATGGAGGAAACAAGGGACCTATTTCAGACTACAATGGAGAAAAACTCAAGGAAAACCCCCAAATCAGAAAGTTTATCTATGAATATGCCATCACTCTGGAAAGGATTCTATATAGGATTGAAGAAGCTGGACTCACCATATCTGGAAAGAATTTGCCTGTTGTGTCCCTGCCCTAGATCTGGTGGGACATGTTGTCTGCAAAGAAGGAAGGAAAATATCAACAAAGAAGCTCAAAAAAATTGAAACATGGCCAGTCCCTACCACACACACACCAACAGAAGTCAGAGGATTCCTGGGTATTTGTGTTTATGTTAGAATGTTTATCAAAAATTACTCCACTATCACTGCACCCCTCAGAAAACTTACTAGGAAAGATTCAATATGGGAATGGACTGAAGATTGCCAGGCATCATTTGAAGAACTGAAAAGAATTATTGGAAAAGACATCACCCTCAGTAAATGGACTATGGACCTGAAGCAGGACTCATCAAATTATCAGTGGACTCCAGTTATATTGCAGCAGGAGCTATACTCACCCAAGAAGATTCCAATGGACTAGACAGGCCTGTTATCTATGAATCAGTGGTATTTTCAAAAAGAGAGTCAGAATACTCACAATCCAAGTTAGAGCTATGTGGTGTCACCAAAATCCTCAAGAAACTTCAGACCAGACTATGGGGCCAACATCTCCAGCTTAGAGTGGATGCACAATGTATATTTATTGGGATGATCAACAACCCTTCACTTCCCAATGCCCCTATGAACAGATGGATTGCTTTTATTCAGTTATTTTCCTTTGATTTAGTACACACACCTGGAAAAACTTTTACATTACCTGATTCACTCTCAAGAAGACCTTTGGACCCAGGAGAAGAAGATTGCCAGAGCTTTGATGAAGATGAAGATTGGATCATTAAAACCCCATCCTGGATTTGGACTGAAACATGCTTCTGTTGGATTGCTTCTGGGGACATCAGCTAAGTTGGGGGAGGAGGCAGGTAATCTTCAACAAGGAGTTTGGAAACATCTGCAGGAATATCTTTTAACCATGAACAAACCACCTGGATGCAGCAAACTGGAATTCAAACAAATTTTACACAAATCAACCTCATTCTTCCTCTCCAATAATATACTTCATAGAAATAACAAACCCTTTTCCCAGATAGTAGTCACTCACCCTACAGCTCAAATCTCCATCCTCCATTCCCTCCATGAATCTTTGGGCCACAGAGGAGTATCAGAAACTTATAGAAGGACCAGGCTCAGATTTTGGTGGCCAGGACTAAAAAGAGGTGTAACCAAGTGGGTCCAATCCTGTGAAGCTTGTCAGAAGAGGAACTCAGTACTACCAATGGAACCCAAGAATCCTACAGGAGCATCAACACTTTTGGAAGAGTCAGCCTGGATACAGTTCATATTAAAGCTGGAAAATGGAAATACCTGGTAATAGCAAGAGATGACCTGTCTGGATGGGTAGAAGCAGTTGGCCTAGAAAGGATACAAG
The DNA here is from genome assembly GCA_007896445.1 of Puccinia hordei. NCBI lineage: Eukaryota > Fungi > Basidiomycota > Pucciniomycetes > Pucciniales > Pucciniaceae > Puccinia > Puccinia hordei. Next base: position 66,391 of record RDRW01000763.1, on the reverse strand, counting down.
CAAAGAAAATCTCTCAATGGTTCTTGGAAAATTGGATCCACAGATATGGTGCTCCTTGGTCAGTCACTGTGGATGGAGGATCAGAATTTGGTCAGGACTTTAAACAAACTCTCCTGGAAGCTGGAATAAAAGTAAAAGTAACCACACCCTATTATCCTGAGGCCAATGGAATGATTGAAAGAGGCCATCAAGCAATCAAAGATACCTTGGTCAAGCTCTGTGGACAGGAAGGAAAGAAGTGGAGGAGTTATTTACCCTTGGTTTTATTTTCAGACAGGATTTCTACAAAAAGGACCACAGGATTCTCCCCTTATGAATTAGTATTTGGACAACCACCAATCTTACCCATAGACCTGGAATTGGAGACCTTTTCAGGAATAAATTGGGCCCAGGTAAAAACAACTCAGGATCTGCTTTTGGCAAGGACTCATCAATTGGAAAATAGGGATTCCATTCTTCAAAGGGCACACCAACAACTAATGAAGACCAGGGGACAATCTGTGGACTACTGGAATAAAAAGAAAAAGGATAGAGGACCACTAAAAATTGGAGATATGGTATTAGTCTACAATAAATCCCTGGATTCACAATGGGGAAAACTCTTTGAAAACAGATGGAATGGACCTTACAAAATCAAAAACAGGAACCCAGCAGGATCTTACACCCTGGAAGAATTGGATGGCACAGAATTATCTAGAAGGTTTGCTGCAAATCAAGTAAAAAAATATTTTGTCAGAGATTTACCCATTTAATAAAAAAAAAAAAAAAAAAAAAAAAATCATACCCTTTTCCTGTTCTCCTGCTTTTCTTGGATAATGGTGTGCATCATTATCTAAAAATAAAAAAAAAATAAAAAAAATAATAATAATAATAATATATACATATACAAAAAAAAAAAAATAATAATAATAAATAATAATAATAATAATAATAAAAAAAAAAAAAAAAAAAATCAGTTTCTATTCTTGTCATTTTTTTTTATATTTGAAGTATACATACAGAGTCAAAGGCATCCTGGAGACGGCTGTACAGTTGGTACCGAGAGGCTGCCGCGGCCCGGGGATCGCAGTGGTTCGACCGGGCAAATTCAGTCAAATGATCGTTAACAGTATCATGGAGCGCCGCCAGCTCCTCTAAAGAAAAGGAATCGCGGACGAAGGGGCCAAATGATTCCACATTGGCAACAAGTGGCCGGACGGAGCTGGAACTTGGAGAGGAAGAGTTATTGCTATTCGTCGAAGAAGACAAAGAAGATGAAATGGAGAGTGGATGACTAGGGGAGGACATCGTAAAAGAAGAAGGAAGATAATTGTATGGAAAAGAAGGGGAAGAAAAGGAAACAAGAAAAAAACTAGGCCGATTAAATAATAAATAACTAAAGGAAGATCATCCTTATCATTTTACGACGCCGGTGTACGATCCGGAAACGAGTAGTTCTTCCTTCACTACTACCACAAACAAGGAGTGGTCATCTCCCCAAACCGTATCGACTCTGGTGGACGAACCAGGACGGCACGGTTATCCTTAGCCTTTTCGACGCCGGTGCTCGACCCGGGCATAGTTTTTTTTCTTAAAAGAATCTCGATTCTCAGACTACAGTCTGGAGGAGAGATTCTGGAGTCTTTTCGATTCTGGTGACCGACCCAGCGCTCTCGTTGTTTAGTTATTTTTTCCTTTTTTTCTTTCTCGCTTTTTTTCTCTTTCTTTCTTTTTCTCGTACTTACTCCGTACTCAGATAACTAGCGGCCTCGTTTGGACTCCGCCAAATCCGTCCGCATACACTATCGACGCCGGTGCACAAACCGGAACGCCGCATACATATCATTCCCCGCTCAGACATGAACCCGACATCACTTTTTTTCTTTTTTTTTGCAAACATATTAAAATTAATAATAAATAATAATAAAAAATAATAAAAAAATAAAAAATAATAAAATAAATAAAAATAAAATTAAATAAAATTAAAATAAGAATTCAAATACATAATTATTCAGTAAAAAAAAAATAATAAAAAAATAAAACTAGTAAAATTAAATCAGAAAATAAAAAAATAAAAACTAGCAAATTAAATCAGAAAATAATAAAAAAAAAATATAAAACTAGTAAAATTTAATTCAGAAAATCATAAAAAATAAACTAGTGAAATTAAATCAGATACATAATAAAATAAAAAAAATCAAATCAAATAATAATTTTGAATTAAACCAATAAAACATAATACAAATACATCAAATTTTATATAATAATCCCACAAAACCTTCTATTCTCATCCCACCTCATCATCATTTCATCATCCATCCAACCTGTCATTCTCTCAAGATTAATTTCCCTCCATTGTCTGGGGACAGACAATAAGTTGGGGGAGGAGCACTGCACTACCAAAGGGAAAATCACCAGGAATTTTTTATTTTTTTCTTTCCCTCCTCACCTGATTCTTATCCCGCCAAACATCAAATAAATCATCTTCCCATCACACATTCTACATATTTTCCTACTCATTACATCTCCTCATCACCAGATTATCTACTGAGTTTCTACTCATTCAAACTCAACAATCTTCCATCACACTCTACATATTTTCTGCATCCCACCTCATCTTCATCATCACAAACTCCACATATCTTCTACTCATTACACATCTTCACCATCTCATCACCAATTCTAGACATTTTCTACACACCTCATCATCAATCACATACTTTACATCTCTTCTACTCATTACACATCTTCATCATCCCATCACACTCTACATATTTTCTGCATCCCAACTCATCATCATCCAATCACAAATTCTACATATCTTCTACTCATTACACATTATCATCATCTCACCACCAACTCTATATATATTTTTCTCATTCCACCCATCAACATCACATCACACAGAGGTTCTTTTTTTTCATTCTACATAAAGTCTTCCACTCATTCCAACCCATCAAGAACCATCAGCCAGTCTCTCAGTTTCCACCATTCACCATTCACCCATTTAAAATTGCATCCAACCAAATCAGAAACCACCTAAACCAATACCAGGATATTTTACCATACCCCAGAGGACATAGTCATATCAGCACCAACACCCAGAGGCCAAAGGATTACTCAGATTATAAGACATATAAAACCAGACTAGAAGAATTAATTTTCCCACTACATCACCATCTCAAGAATTATCAGTAAGCATCTATTAGTTTCCAAGGATTTCAAGATTAAATAAATAAAAGTAAGATTGCTAGAGGGAAAATTTATTAGAGATACAAGTCAAATGAAGGCTTAGTATTTGAGTCTAATAAATAATGAACCTAGATTATAATTAAATTAAATATTTCAAAGAAACTAATACATGAAGAACATATTCAGCAAGATGGCATACTAGTAGGAATTTCAAACCCTTTGAAGACTATAATATATAATTTAAAAGAAGATTAATACAATGGATAATGGATACATGGATACTGAATACTATGGACACTGGACTTTGGATCAAATTATACTGGATTAGCTTATACTGGACACTGGCTTGGACTTACACTGGATTGGATTACTTGGACTTTGGACAGAAATACTCTGGACTCCATGGATCACTTTTTTTCCAGCCCTTTTCTTCTCTGGCTGCATTGTCTGGGGTCAGACAATAAGTTGAGGGAGGATGTGGTGATCCATTCCACTTCATTACCATATTTTCAATAGCTAATTAATCACTTATAAAAATCCTAAACCATACATATATTCACTATTATTATTTCATAATCAGGTTCTACATCCCATTTTAACCCTAGTCACTCACTACAACTACCCCCAAATTCCTCATAGTTCAAGAGTTACAGGCAAACTCAGAATAATACAGCAAGTTATAGTATTAAGCAAGGTATAGAATACAATAAGTACATATTATAAGTAGATATATTTCACAACCAAGATACATAATACATATTACACATTATATACTACATAACATATTACATCATATACATAAACTCTACCTTTCCACTACTCATCTGTCACTGTCATGACCATTTCACATGTGTCACTGTCTATTCTACTTCATCTGTCATATTTTCCTTTCCCACCAGCTACATGTCATAGCCTGGTTGTTTCCTTTCTCTAGCCTGATGGCTCATCTTCTCTCTCAGATATATAAAAGACACCTGTTCCTTCCTCTTGTTCCATTTTATGGACCCCCTGACTTACTAAATTACCCTCTACATATACCAACATTACAGATCCCATATAACTTAGTATACATAACTTAGTAGAGTTACCATCACCCTTAGAAATATACAAATATAAATACCAGCTTGAACCTCAATATAAGAAGACTGTCCCCTGTCTTGCTTGACCCACTTTGACTCCATAGTTGCCAACCCTGCCCCACATTATACTTTATACTATATACTTTCTACCACTCACACCCCTCTTCCATTCCTCCCACCTTATAGGTGTAGTAGCAAAGCTCATCAGTACTAGTCATCTAAGAATAGATAGAAATTAGCCACACCTTTATTTTTATTCTTAGTGTTACACTCATCCCCATAGCATTAGTCAGGAAGGCAGCTTTACCCCAGCACCCTTGGTATAACTTACATTAATACTAGTGTAGTCATCCATTTCCCTTCCAAGCTCTATTCTGTCCTTTGAGTAGCCCCACACCGGCTGACGAGGTTATACAACCTCGCCGGCCAGGAGGAAGTCCTCCTGGCCGACAAGGTTGTATAGCCTCGTCGGCCAGGAGGACTTCCTCCTGGCCGGCGAGGCTATACAACCTCGTCGGCCAGGAGGACTTCCTCCTGGCTGACGAGGTTGTATAACCTCGTCAGCCAGGAGGAAGTCCTCCTGGCCGACGAGGTTATACAACCTCGTCAGCCAGGAGGACTTCCTCCTGGCTGACGAGGTTGTATAACCTCGTCAGCCGGGAGGTAGTCCTCCTGGCTGACGAGGTTATACAACCTCGTCAGCCAGGAGGACTTCCTCCTGGCTGACGAGGTTGTATAACCTCGTCAGCCGGGAGGAAGTCCTCCCGGCCGACGAGGCTATACAAACCTCGTCAGCCAGGAGGAAGTCCTCCTGGCCGACGAGGTTGTATAGCCTCGCTGGCCGGGAGGAAGTCCTCCCGGCCGACGAGGCTATACAACCTCGTCAGCCAGGAGGACTTCCTCCTGGCCGACGAGGTTGTATAGCCTCGCCGGCCGGGAGGACTTCCTCCTGGCCAACGAGGTTGTATAGCCTCGTCGGCCAGGAGGAAGTCCTCCAGGCTGACAAGGTTATACAACCTTGTCGGCCAGGAGGAAGTCCTCCTGGCTGACGAGGTCCTTGCCGGCCAGGAGGAAGTCCTCCCGGCCGACGAGGCTATACAACCTCGTCGGCCAGGAGGACTTCCTCCTGGCTGACGGAGTTGTATAACCTCGTCAGCCGGGAGGAAGTCCTCCTGGCTGACGAGGTTATACAGCCTCGTGCTGGGAGGAAGTCCTCCCGGCTGACGAGGTTGTATAACCTTGTCAGCCGGGAGGGGCCCCGCTCACGTAATCAAATGGTCCCTCCCATTCGATTACGTGAGCGAGGGGGACCCGCACGCCTGGCGTGCGCTCCCACACGCCAAACAATTGGCGTGTGGGACCCGCACGCCAAAAAACATTGGCGTGCGGGGCCTACACGCCAAAAAAAAAGGGCGTGTGAGACCTGCACGCCAAAAAAATTGGCGTGTGAGACCCGCACGCCAAAAAAATTGGCGTGCGGGTTGGCGTTGGTGTGCGCCGTTGGCGTGCGTTTATCAACACCCTTTTTTGTTTACTTTTTTTCATTTTTTTTTACTTTTTTTTTTTTTTTTTTTTTTTTTTGATTATTGATCATTTACCAAAGGGTTTGACGAGTCCACTAGGTTGGAGTGGCTTGGTTCGGCAGTAGAAGAGGCACAATACCAAGCCGCAAGGGTGGAATTTCTCGGTTGGGCAGCTACGGAGGCCCGCGCGCCTCGCTAAAGTCTCCGCAGTTGCGGAAATTTTAGCGAAACAAGGGTGGATGCTCTTGTTAGATGTACTAGGCTGTGACAATCAAGTGATAGGAGGGGAAACCGGATCAGGGGGTGTGAGAAGGATAGTTTAGGTTTTATCTTGTCTATTGCTGTGCCGCAGACGTTGTATTTAGTTCTAGTCCCGCGCCGACCGGTACTGGTTTTTCTCTTTCCTCACCGAGTTTGAGGGATCAGTACCGGGACGCAACGTGAGCTAACACCACCATCGGGACGAGCCTTAGAGCTGTCGCCGTGTCATTTCTCACAGCTCTTACGTCCTTAGTGTCATCCCATGTCATGTCATAACCATGACTTGTGACCAATTATATATTGGGGTTATCGGTGGTCTCGTAACCGAGGTCACTCTGTGCTACAACGATACTCAACAACACATTTCTCTCTCTACATTTCATAGTCGTACCAAACTCATGTCTATAAATAGCACCCTTGTTTCTCTGCTGGCACCACCCATTCACCTCCATCTTCACCAGAACCTCTCGCAAGTATTCACCGTTGACTCTACCACCGTCTTAAGAGCACGTCAGCATTTCATCATGTTCTTTGACTTGAAAATAAACAGAACAAACAACTGAAAAAACCCATCAATCACTTCTTCTTTTCCCTCACACTCACCAATCTCTTCAAACTCCCGCAGCATGCAGTTTCCAACAACGAAGGCTGTCCTGATCAGTATGATCTTGGCCCACACCGGGCTTGAAGCAACTTTCAAATGCTCCGGGAATCTGCCTGCGGGAGAATGTTTGATCCTACCGTCCGGATCCGCTCCAACAAGTAACATATTTTCTAGTGATGATCACTACTTTTGCTCATTTTCTCAAATAAGTTGACGTAACATTTCTCATTAATGACAACGAACAGTTGGACCTGCGAATGCCGCCGCTTCCGATTGGTATTGTACAGAGGGCGCTAATCGCTGTTGTCGCAAGTTTGGGTCGGCCTATGGGGTCAGTGAGATCTATTTGCACATGGGCTAAGCAAACCGTATCATCGATCGACTCACAGTTGATGATTTGTCTTCTTTCATATCATCCTAACATATTTATGTAGGTCGTCAACGTAAGGGGATTCATAGCCGCTAACAGATGTACCAAACCAACCCCTTGATGGCCCTAATCCCTTGGGCACCAGACCTCCGGATGTTCTGTCTCGTTGTCTTGACATTTCAACTTGCTCTCACATACAAGACCTTCCGTGTTATCCTCCACTCACTGAATCCCCTCCCTTCCCGCTCGAGGATATTGTATGAGACTTCTCCTAGTGTTGTACACATGAATCTCATGAATACTACCTCAAGAACAATATCTCTTCCTACTATATTGCTGAGCTACAAGGATTGAATTTGATCATGTCGAGATCAAGACTTCCAAGAGGTGGAGAATTGGGCTATTAATCAGCAAAGTAGACTTCAAGTCCCAACAATGCCTTGGCACGATGTGTGCCACTTTCAAAATCAAGACCATGAAAGTTTGACTTCAAATTGATTTTGGTCCCCACCGAGAATGAGTGCTGGCGCGTGTAACACAAATTTATGAGCTGATTGGGAATAATCTTACCCACCAGGCCCAGGATAACCAAAACCCACCACCCTCTTCACCTCCAGCTTCGATCTACATACATACATCGCCTCCCCCATGGAACGTCGCAATCGCACTAACTCCCCTCAACAAGACCAGCTCAAGTCGCACGAATGGATCCTTGATTCTAATAGTGGACTTTATTGGAACAGCTCGGCCTCCCTTTTCCTTTCCCGTGCCGATGATTCTTATAGCGTTTACTTACAATCAAATCCTCTCCTTCCCATCTATCCTTCATCTCTCACCCTTTCCCCCTTCCCATCTTGAATATTCTGCCGCTTAGGCTTTCACCGTGTCTGGGCCAAATATGAGGACGAAAGATGGACGTACGCTGATCAAGATGGAAATCTGATCGATAACCCTGACGGCGGTGATTCAAAAACCTCATCGTCACATCAAAGACCTTCCGTAGAACGCAGGACTACGTTAAAACCATCCAGCACCCTAAGAAAAAAAATAACCTACCAGGATGTATACAAAGAGGAGGAAGGCGAACTGGCCTCCGAGGATCTCGATCGCCGCTCAAGATGTGATCCGTCATCGAAAGTGGCTACCCAGCGAGAAGATAGTAATGATCAGGAAGAAGGTGAACTAGATAGCATCGAAGATGCCCTACTTGATTTCCACGATTCTATACCATCCCCCGAGCCACCTCGCCCATTTCCGATCCGGCTCTTGGCCTTCCCCGGGGCGCGCTCATTGGCCGTCCACCCGGCGCGTAACCTTCTAATCCTTCAACCCGGCGTGGATGAGCCAATGGTTATCGGAAGAGATCGAACGTTTGAGCCCTCGCTTCGACTCAAAGAGATGCAAGTCTCCAAAACTCATGCAACACTCTTTTGGCGAGCCGATGGCGACCACGTCTGTCATGGCTGTTATATCGTTGATAATGCGAGTACCCCCGCTACCTTCATATCCCCTTCTGACGCTCCACCTCGTGCCACCCCGAATCGGTTATCGAAAGCCAGGAAAGCCAGTAAACCCTACAGGCTCAAGCACCTCGAGTAAGATCAATCACATTATCTTTTACTCCACCGTCATTTGCTCATTCCGTTCCGCTGTGTATTTCTTGAAGCGTCATAATGGTTGCGTCAGCCGAGGAGCCGGTGCTCTCATTTCAAGTCCATTTGCATCCAAGGTTTCCTTCTTCCTGTCAAGCATGCGCCCTGTTTCCCGATGAATCCAACCGAATGAGTCTGGAGTCACAACAGCTGGCCCCACAAGAGGTATCTAAGACAGTCCAGACACGAGAAGATGAGCGTTATGCGATGACCCCGGCCGAGGTGCAGGTCGAACGAGAACGGAAACGGAAGATCGAGATGGCCAAGCTGAGGAACCAATTCTTCGGCGATGACTCCGAATCAGCCCCAAAGAAACCGAAGAAGGCCGACCGATCGAACGTATTGATGAATCAGGAAGCGGGCGACGAAGAGGGTCCTTCTCCACGGGCAGAGCCGAAGCAGTATTTAGACAGGGCCAAGCTCCGTCGACAGACGCACGGTCGATGTGACCTGGCCCCGAGCCAGTCGCCGAGCCAGTCGCACGTGACAGTAGGACCCAGTAGGGTGTCCCATGAGACGCAGGAACCAGAGCCAATGGGACGCGGGGAGCCATGCTGGCTCTTGGCGGAAACTCGGAGTCACTCAAAGGGATGGGTACACTCATTGAGGCAAGGAGGCTCGGATCCTCTCACTCGTCGTCGGGGTCGAAAATATCGCTCGTCCTAAAGACTGGAGACAAGAGGCTAAGCTGGCTAATTGGAAACGCTATGGGACCTCCCAATAATAACGTTCCTCTTCTTTCTCTTTCTTCATTTGTTCTATCATAAAACAATCCTTCTGCTGTATTCTTATGTTCATTCCTTCTCATATCCAAGCAGCCAATAATCATCGTTTTTCAACACTCAATGCAATTTTTAGGGCCTGTACCATACCGGGTTGAAAATTGATTTTCAACCCGGAAATTTGCTTTTATCTGCAAAAACTATTTTTCCCAAAAAACATGTACCATAGTACGTGGTTTTTGGGAAAACACAAAACTCATTTCTTTCAAAGGTCAGTGATTTTGATACTCTGACACACTGCTGCCCTCCAAATACACATCATTGTATATGGCCCATCTCATTGATCCTGCTGTCCTCATGGACATACCTCCACCTTTGGCTCAGAACTCTTTCCTACTTGCTTCAATGCCACCTTCAAAAAAAAAACCCAGCACAAAAGAAAGAATCAAAAACACCAAAGGAAGAAAAAACAGACTCAAAATCACCTCACATCTGGACAAATGAGCAACAATCTACCCTCCTTGAAGAGATAGCAACTCAAATTGTGGCTGGACTTCAAACTGATAACGGCGGTTTGAAGAAGGAAGCATGGTCAATTGTTGTCAAGAAAGTCAACCTCAAGCATGGATTGAATCTCTCAGCTGATCAAATCAAAAACCAAAAAAACACAATTCACACACTTTTCTTTGATTACAAATTCCTCCGCAATCAGAGTGGATTTGGATGGGATGACAATTCAGGAGTTGTGACGGCCAATGAAAAAGTTTGGGGGAAGAATTGCTTGACACTCACCCCCGACGACAGTTTTCCAAATTGAAGGACAAGCCCTTTCCTCTGTACAATCTTGCATCTAGTGTCTTTGATGGGACTGCTGCCACTTGTGAAATGGCAAGTGCAAATCTCTTTCCTGCAACAACCAATGCAATCAAGCTACCACCGGACGGCAAGAGAAAATTTATTCCTGATTTTGATTTTGACGACAATGACAACAATGTTGAAGTCAACCCAACATCTTCTATCAAAACATCAACCACAACTGCCTCAACTGCAAAAACAAAACAAGTTTGTGAATCTAAAAACAGTATCATCAAGTCCGAAATGGATGGCATAAACAATGCCATCCAGGCAGTGTCAGAAAGCTCCAAAGGTCTGATGGGTGCTTTATCAATGATTGCCTCTGCAATCTCAAACACTCCAAAACCTGATGATCCACTCTCCAACACCCCAACGATCAACAACTTGGCTCCTAGCACCTCAGTCAAGGAGACTGCACTCAATCTCTGTGCTGAAAAGTTTCTGTGTAGCGTTCTGGTGGAGTGCTATGTCAACTTTGTTTCCGTTCTTAAAGACAATAAAAAGGCATCCACCTTGTTAATCCTCAGTCACAATTCAAACAACAATGTCTGTCTGCCAAAAATGGCTTGAGAAGGAGGTTGAAAAATCTCAAAACCACTAGAGGTGAGTTTCAGCCGTGAATTCCATTTGTGTTTTTAGATTGACTGATCAACTGTTTTCCTTTGTCCTCCAGGCTTTTTTCTGTCTTAATCACTCTTCTCTCAAGTTTGTTTTTTGGTCTCAGTTGCTCTTATCTCAACTTTATTATCTGTTTTCTGTTTTCTGTCTTGGTCACTCTCATTTCAACTCTTTTTTCTTTTTTTTTTTGTCTTGGTCAACAATTTTGTCTTTTTTTTTGCCTTGATCATGAACATTTTATTTTTTTTGTTTTGGTCACTCAATCAAACAAATGAGTTACAAATAAAAACATGATAAATAATTTCAATAAATTCCAAATATGACTGAGAAAAAGAGAAAGAGCTAAGTGTAGGATTGGTACTGGTCCCATAGCTTTGTTGCAAGTCTATTGCAGCGTTGTGAGAACTCCTTTGGGACGGATGGCAGTTCTGTGAGGGGGAAATAACAATAGACTATTCCAACTAGGTAATACTACTGTTACGGGTGGTTTGAAAGACCTGCCCCTCTGTTATACTACACAGAATTCTTACAACAAAATTTATTTATTGTTGTGGCGTAAGACTTTATGATAGAGAAAACTATGAGTAGCAATCCCTTTCAGACTTAGATCAGATGTTTGTTTAGCAGAGCAAAGATATGTATGTTCTGGGGTGGATGTTGAATCAATGTGACTATTCAAACTGTATTGCCTTCTTTCTTATCCTTCAGCTAAGAGAGCACTGTGATGATAACACTTTACTTTAAGAGCACAATAAAGGGGCAACACTACTTATTTACCTGTTTTTCTTCTCTGAGGTATGAAAGGTATGCTCAGTGGCAAACTTGATTAAGATCACTATTGGATGCTATGTGTGTTTTGGTGTTGTGCAACTATGAATAGAATTCCTTCTCCCAAAACTGGCATGATTTTCCTTCTTGGGGGGAACAACCTCCCCTTTATATAGTAAAATATGAGGCATTTTAGCTGGTGAGTAACAATATGAGGCATTTTAGCTGGTGAGTCCTAGACAAGCATGTGATGAATCATGTGACTATACATGTGACTCTACGTGTGACTATACATGTGACTCTGCATGTGACTATACGTTAAACTCTAACTATGTACTTATGTGTGACTATAAATTAAACTCTAACTATGTACTTATATTTTAAACAAAACTGATTTTATCCTAACTGGGTTTTGTCTAAGTGCAGCTGGCCCTGTGGTTGTTCAGAGAGTGGCTATGGGTTAAATACCCGGCAGAATCCAATTTGTCCATAAAAAACTAGTAATATCCCTCCTTCTTGATATAAAACTATGCCTTTATGTACTTTTGATACTTGAACACATTTAGCACACCACAGCGTTGTTTCATGATCAAATCCTCATTGGAAACATTGAAACATTCTAAATCCATTTGGGTTTGTGCAAGTACTCACACATCTTCATTGGGATCATCAAAGAGGTTGTCAATGCTCTCATGTTGTCGGATGTAATTCCAGAGCATACAGAGAGCATACAACGGTGGGCCCACTACACTAAAAATAGCTGTAGCGTAGCGTTATGTTAGCTTTTGTCGCTACGCTAACACAAAGTTACTGTTAGCTGAAGATTTTTTCAGCTAACACTAAACAAATTTTGTCAAAAAACAATTGTGGGTAGCGTAGCATTAGCAACTTCAAAAAAAAAAAAAGTTAACACTACAGGAATTACCTGTTAGCTGCTTTTGAGCGGTGTTAGCTGGAACAAACGCTACAGTAACTGGTAGCGTAGCGCTCTTGTCAGCTACGCTAACTGTTAGCGTAGCGCTCTTGTGAGCTACACTAACTGTTAGCGTAGTGCTCTTGTCAGCTACGCTAACTGTTAGTGTAGTGCTCTTGTCAGCTATGCTAACTGTTAGCGTAGCACTCTTTTCAGCTATGCTAAATGTTAGCATAGCGCCCTGCTCAGCTATACAACTCAACCATATGAACCAGAAGAGGCTCTCATAAATAAATATTAAGGAGTAAAAAAAAGGAAAAAAAAGAAACTAGTCCAGGGAATAAGGATAATATGAAGACGGTCAGATATCAATTAGGGGCAAAAATAAAGAAGGGGGGATTGGGGGAACAGGGGGGTTGGGGGGGGTGATGTGGGGGAGGGGGTGGTTTTCGGTGGGGGGGGGGGTGGGGGGGTGGGGGGTGGGGGGGGGGGGGGGGGTTGGGGGGGAGGGGGTGGGAGGGGAGGGGGGGGGTGAGGTGGGGGGTTGGGGTGGGGGGGGGTGGGAGGGGGGGGAGGGGGGGGGGGGGGGTTTTGGGGTAGGGGGGGGGTTGGGGTTAGGGGGGGTGTCTTTGGGGGGGGGGGGTCGGGGGGTGGGGGGGTCGGGGGTTTTTTGGGGGTAGGGGGGGTTGGGGTGGGTTTGGGTTGGTTCGGGGTTTTTTTTGTTTCTTTTTTTTGGTTTTCTTTTTTTTTTTGGTTTTGGGGGTGGTTGGGGGGGGTGGGGGGGTTTTGGTTTTGGGGGGGGGGGTTTTTTTTTTGGGGTGGGGTTTTTTGTTTGGTGTTTGGTTGTTTTCTTTTGTGGTTTGGGGGTGTTGGGGGGTGTTTTTGTTTTGGGGGGGGTGGTTTTGTTTTTGGGGTTTTTTTGGAGGGTTATTGTGGGGGTCTTGGTGTTTCTTCTTTTGTTTTGTTTTTTCTTTTTTTGGAGTTTTTTTTCTTGTTTTCTTTTTTTTTGTTTTTTGTTTTTTTGGTATTTTTTTTCTTTGTTTTCTTTTTTTTCGGCTTTTTTTTTTTTCTTTTTTTTTTCGTTTTTTTGTCTTTTTTCTTTTTTTTTTTTTTCTTGTTGCTTTTTTTTTCTTTTTGCTTTTGTTTTTCTTTGTCTTTTTCTTTTCTTTTTCTTTTTCTTTTTTCTTTTTCTTTTCTTTTTCTTTTTCTTTTTCTTTTTCTTTTTCTTTTTTCTTTTTCTTTTCTTTTTCTTTTCGGTTTCTTTTTCTTTTTCTTTTTCTTTTTCTTTTTCTTTTTCTTTTTCTTTTTCTTTTTTCTTTTTCTTTTTCTTTTTCTTTTTTTTTCTTTTTCTTTTTCTTTTTCTTTTTCTTTTTCTTTTCTTTTTCTTTTTCTTTTTCTTTTTCTTTTTCTTTTTCTTTGTCTTTTTCTTTTTCTTTTAATTCTTTTTTCTTTAATCCATGAAACAAGGAAGAAATATTGAGGACAAAGAACAAGAGCAATGAGAATTTTATTTATTTATTTATTTATTTTCATTATTTTTTTGGGAACAATTTGTATAGTTGTTAACAACGCCTTGAGCTTGTGCAAGCTTTCCAGCCACCTGTATACCGTTTTTCAACCACATGTGACTACTAACACACCTCTCAATTGTCCATGGGTTCAAGCTTCCTTGGCCACTTGAGCAAACATTGGCAGCAGAAGACAATGTAGCTCTGCAGCACAAGATGATGCTGAGCTGGCCAAGTAGTCCCTTGCTAATGATGAAAGAACTGGATATGTTGATGAATGAACCTGAAAATTAGCATTGTTAAAATCAATATGAGCCAACAAACACAAGTGGTAAAAGCTGAGAACAAATAGAAGCTATACCTTCCACCACCTCAAAATACTATTGGGATCCTTTCCATCTGGACCGGTTAAGCGATCCATGTTCTTGACATATACTTCTAGCTCTTTGCTTTCATCCGATGTTTCAGGAGTGTTGAACAAATCAAATATATTATCCTTTTCAACATTTGAAGTATTCTCGTCCAAGATGTTAATGTTTGGTTTTTTCTTCTTGTTCAACAAATCCCTTCGTTTAGCAAAAAGGCGGTCCAAAGTTGCTTTGGCTTCCTCTGCTTTTTCAGGCCAGCAATGAGAGAAGATTTTGATGTGAAACGTTGGGTGAAGAATGGTGGCCATTACGAGTGTTTCACATTCAAGCACCTCTTCATGGTAGACCTCAAGCTTTTGTATCATTTTCACATACATTAGATGTAATGGATGCCCTCAATTGCATCCTGCCTCTTTCTTCTTTAAATCAGAGATGGTTTGATAGTAGGTTGGCAATACAAAAGCACCTGTAGGACCATTCCCCTCCATCTCCTTGGTCAAACGGTTAAACAGCTATCAAAAAAAATGAGCATTATGTATGAAATAAATAAGTGGATCTGTGGAATGAATATATCTCACTTCTAAATCCTGATTCAATTCATTGATCATTATCCATTCCTTGCTGGTAAACTGAATTTCTTTGAAGTAGCCAAACTTCTTGTCATTTTCTTTGCGGCTGGACTGAAAAATTTGATCTTGGAATTTACCATACTCATCACGGAGCATTGCATCAATAACCTGAGTTTAACAATATGTCTATCAGTACCATCACATTATTTGGTGGTGAAGCTTAACAAAATACATCTCTTGCCCTGTAGGCACGCTCTTGGCTTTGATATTTCATGTTCCAGCGGATTCCATAACCAGCAATCAGACCATTCACTTTGTTCCCCCTTTTTGCTTCTGGTAATCCTCCGCACAGCCATCAAATTCAGCTCTCCATGCACGTGATGAGGTAATCTTTTGTACTACCGAGGCCAGCTATATATCAAAAAAAGAAGAAGGAAAGATTCAGTAATTGATTGCTAGTAAAATAAAAAAATATAAAATATACAACTGACCGCTTTGGTTAACTCATTCAACTCATTAGAAGAATTTCTGTTTGCAAATGATTTATTATTATTTTTATTCATTGAGGTGAATTGATCATAGCTTTTTTCTCCAGATCCAGTCCCCTCATCATTGTTGTCATTGTCAGTTTCAAGATCTGGCTCATCCTCATCAAAACTATTGCTATCAAAATCTGTCTCATCTTCCACCCTGTCTTCAACCAATAATTCTAGGAGGAGGAGCTTCAAGGCCCAATTCTGTCAATTCAGCATTGACAACAAGCACCATTTTATAACAAAAGCACTTGATATGCATTTTCTTGTAGTTCCAATCCAAATCTGTGGTTTGGGGAAGGGCAGAAAGTTTGCAGTGCATTGTTTCGGCCATTGTGTTGTTATTTGATCCCAAATAAGTTACCTGGAAAAGCATGTGCTTATAGCACAAAAAATAAATAAATTTTTGGCAGATTACCAGTGATGAATCAAAGGGTGCTTATCTTATTATGTAAATCATGTTTCTTCAATACATTCACAACAGGTTCAGCCAGCATGCTCCCCTTATGGTGCCAGGCAACTAGCTTGAGAGTCAGATGCAGCACTAGATAGTTCCAATCCTTATCAATAAAAGAGACAGAAGCTCCAATATATCCAAAGCAATTTCCTTTTGTTTTCCAAACATTGTGTATCAAGTTAAACTTGCTCTCAGAATCCTGGTGAAGTGTTGTTTAAAGGGAAATAAGTATATTTTTTACATGTAATTGAACACAATGGTATCACTCACCTTCAACCGGCATATCATAGCCTCTTGTAAATCCAAGTATACCACTTGTCCAGAAGTTGCAGCCCACTTTTGTTTAAACAAAATTGCTCCAGCTTGAAAATAGGAGAAGGCAGCTTGGAGATAGGGGTCTTCAACACGATTCCAAGGTAATGATTATTGTTATTCAAGGCCCATTCCATTTGGTAATTTTTGGTTACCTGTTTTAATTCTTAAAATCAATTCCCAAGGTTACTAATTCCATGACTCTTTTTCCCTGCTTGAATATTTATTCAAGGCACATTCCATTTGGTAATTTTTTGTTACCTGTTTTAATTCTTAAAATCAATTCCCAAGCTTACTATTACCAATACCATGGATCTTTTTCCGTGCTTGAATTGATTTTTATCATGATTAAGAGCATCCACCATTGTCTCTGTAAAGTGGCTTGGTAAGCCAAATTTACAGAGACGAAGCCCCCGCGCACCACCCTTGTGCACTCTTTAGGCCTCCTTAACTAGAGACTCAAAAATTTTCTCTGTCCAAGTCTCTAAAGTTAGGGACCCCTACCAAGCTCGGTAAGGTAAGTCCTCCGTTCCCACAATCAATTCCTTGACCCCCCCCCCTACAGCCCCGCTTACCGAGCAACATGAAGAGTCCCCAAGGGTGGGGACGCACGGTTAACCAGCTGCAGAGACCCCCTACCGAGTCACAAGGGCGTGGTTTCTTGGTAGGGTAACCATTGCGCTTGCTAACCTCTCTGCAGTTGCAGAAAATTTAGCGACACAATGGTGGATGCTCTAACTTGTTATATATGAAAGAATAAACCACAAAATGACACATTCAGTATTTAATGGTTAAAGCCTTGGAAATTAAGAGTTTAGAAGTCAGAAACAAAAAGAGGAAAAAATAGTAAATAAAAACAAGATTGTAAGTGAACTAGCTGTTAATGTGCTTCTAGCCATACTACAAAACATATAAAAAATATGATAAGCAAAGTAATGAGCACAAACTTGAGGAGGGGGGGTTGACAGTTGGCCTGGGTGGAATCGCGTAATTCACGTCTTCATTGGCACGCGTGATGTCCATCATGGATGGGTTGTCAGGCCGAGCTGGGTCAGGGGGGAGAAGGGGGGGGGGGGGGGGGAATGAGAGCTCAGAGAGAATGTGGGGGGAACAGAAGCTTTCTGTGTGGTAGGGGGAAAGGTGGATGATTTGGAGGAAACAAAGGTGTCAATATTTTGGTTGCGGACAGAAAGCTCCACGACTTAAGACACTTAAGAGCACCAAGAAGGATACAAACATTTTATGCTTAATTTTGACCTATCTCCTTATTTATCTGTATATAACTATCTTCCTACTACACAGTTCACAAGACCAGATATTACTTTTTTTTATCCTTATTCACCCTTATTCAATCTCATCCTACTCTCAATCTCTATCCTCCTAAACCTCCACCTAAATCACTCAATTCTTGTGCTGATGTCAGGTAAATTTTCTTACAGATCATGTTACATCTTCTAATTGTTATTCTTGCCTTTACCAATAAAATATTATTTCAGTTAGGTATACCTGAGTGCAATACTCAACTTTCCTCCCCCTCCATTTGGCATGGTAAGTACTGAGGAGCCTCCTTTCAAAAATATTTCAATCTCCCAATGAATTGCTCTGTTCATTGGGGTAGCATTGCAGTCTCTCAATGACTGACATTGGTAATTTGGAAATCACTAAAGTACATTATCTAAATGTTCCTCCCAATTCATGAGATGATACAAACTCATCAACTTGGAGGGATCCCTCCCAGCCAATGAGGTTGGGCTGGTATGTATTTCACTGGTGTGGGTGTGCACCAGTGTGTGTTATTTTACCAAGACTAGAGTTAGTCATTGGGAGGGTGTATCAAATGCTGTCCCAATACCCAGAACTAGTTTTCATTGGGAGAGTGTAACTACTCTTAATGGCCATCAAGGTTCAAAATGTAAAGGAGCTCCTCAAAAGTCCTCATCTCCTTGGTTGAGGGTGGTTGAGCATTGGCCTCAGGGTGTTGTGGTGTTATACTGCTCATTATTATGCTACCATTATGACAATAGCCTGAACATCCATGCTTGAATGAATTTCAAGCTGTAGAATGAATCAAGATTAAGTGTTAGCATGACCCAAGATCATGCATGTCAACTGGGCACAGTTGATCAAGTTTTCTTTGCAGTGAAATAAATTTTTATGAACTTTTTAACTGTCAAAAATGTCTTCCTGCTAATCTATATACATATAACAGCCTTTTTCATTGGAAGAAATAACAATGGTAGGGAAACTCAAGTACAAAGGTACCTTTGTACTTTTTCATTTAAACTTCCTGCAGTTTCTTATCTTTTTTTTGTTTTTCATACTGCAAGGATTAATCCTTGTAGCTACATGTGGTGCAGAAGAAGAATATTGAGACTAAGAACTTTGGGAAAACAGTACTGGGAATAATTTTAAAGAGTTCAAGGGTCAGGTACCTCTCAAAAAGGAAACACCTGTATGCTTATAATTACTTACATATATGCTTCTACCCCATATTCAATGACAAAAATGAGGTGTTGTGTATTTTTAAGAAGCTAGCGTGGTGAAGTCTACTGGACCAGCCTCTTATGGCCTGACAAAATCATTTTATGCAAAGCTTAACAATCCTACCCCTTCTCAATCAGGAGGGAAACCTATCAGTAGTATGTCATACAGTGTGACTCTTGGAAAATATCTCCAGCACCCATGAATCTGTTAAATGTGATCTTTGAACAGAACAGGGTAGTTTCAGTAAGCCAGTGAAATGGTCTCAAAAATATGTAGCCCTTGTGCTGCAGGCTGTGAAGCCTTGTGAGCCTGTGCTTCTTGAGTGACAACAGAACACAAGGAATTGGGGAAAGATAAGTAATAAATTACTTAGTGGGAAAATAAACACAATTTATGAAATGGTAATGAAAGATCTTAAATAATCTGGGGAGCAGCCAACTGAGGGTCTGCCTCTTCTTCCTAAAATGAAACTGGGAGAAGGAGCCTGGTCAAAGGAAACTGAACACCAGCCAATCTTTTTCTGGTCAAAAGAAACTGACACAAGGATCCTTAGACGGAAACCTGGTTGATTTTCCCTGATAAAATCAACAAAAATGCAGGGGGATACGATCAAGGAGTGATCAATTAATCTGTTCTTAGTAAAAGCTTTATCAAGCAGGATTTAATCCTATAGAGTTATACTAATAATGGTTTGCCAGTGACTTAGTAGAAACAGGGAAAGGGGGGGAGGATAAGACAGAACAGACAGACTAGAGATAAAGGACTGGGGAGAAGTTGATGATGTTGCAGAAGAAGGGACTCACTGGTTGATTAAATGACAGTTGGACTGGGAAGTAATCAGAAGTCCTTTTTCTGAAGTGTGTGGTTGTTGTGTGGTATTCTGGAGTCTGTGTATCTTCTGGGGTGTAGAGGATAATCAGACTCAAAAATTTTCATATTTTGATGACATAAGCAGTGCAGGCTTGTGCTCAGCTTGCATCTGAAACATGGCGTAACAATATATAGAATAAATTCACCAGTAATTCATTACTATGTGAAGGAGTAAGATATAGAGAAAATGCTCAGTTGTAACTAGGGCTAAAATATGATGAGGAAACAGAATCTGAAGTCAAAGCAAGCGTAAGTTCAAAACTTTAAAAGATATGATTAAGTTTTGGTCTAAAAATGTGTGTAAGGAAGACTTGTAGGCTAATGGTATTACCTCTAAGGCTGACATTCCCTACCACCAAAAGAGGTTGCATCTACAGGATGTAACTTAATCTTTTCACTCCTGAATCTCCTAAGTAGTTTGCTAGATTCTGGCATGTCTTGTTCCAATAGCCACTCATCTTGATCAGCACTCATACCCTTGTATCTGGCTAGGTACATTTTCACATCTCTGTTATCAACTCTTAGTCTTTTTTCTCTGAGGATCTTTGAGATGAATTTGTCCTTGGTAGATTTCTCTAATGTGGGTATGACTACTGTGACTTTCTGCCTGAGAGGGAACTTGGTGACATCAGGGGAGTGATATGGTTTTACTAAACTGACTGGGAAGGTGGGGTGCTTCCTGCTGAACTCTTCTGTAAGGTTCACCTCTACTGCATTCTTTCCATGCAAGGCTTTGATGACAAAGGGACCAGCAAATGAGTCTCTCATTGTCTTGGGACCAGAGAGATTGTTGAAGTTGGTAGTTGAGATGAGGACCTGATCTCCTACTTTGAACTATGGTTCCTTATGGGTCTTGTCCCATCTATCTTTATTGTAGGCAGTAGCTTCTCTAATGCATTGTTCAGCATTTTCTCTAGCTTTATCAAACATTTGTCCAAAGGTGCATGCTGTGGGATGGATGTCAATATTATCTTGTTTTATGAAGTCTTTTGGGAGGTTAGGGAGCCAGCCTTTTTCCAAGATAGCAGGAGCTTTGCCTGTAGTAGAGTGGACACTGGTGCTATTAGCCAATTCCAAGATGGGTAGTAAGGAGACCCATTCATGAGTGTACCCATCATTGTCCTTAAATTCAAGTCCATAGGCACAGAACCTCCTGATCATGTCCTCTAATGTTTGGATTATTCTTTCAGCTAGCCCATCAGTCTGAGGGTGGTAAGCAGTGGAGAAAGAAAGCTTTGTGCCTAGCATACTGTGCAACCCAGTCCAAAATTCAGAGGTAAATTTAGGTTCTCTGGCAGAGATGATGACTCTTGGTATTCCTGTCCTTGGCATTACTCTGTTCCAGAAAAGTATAGCAGTTTCCATGGCAGAGTCTTCTTTGAAACAAGGAATGAATATTGGTGCTTTGGAATATCTGTCAACTACCACTAGGCAGGCATTATAGCTAGCTGCTCCTCCTGGTGATAGGATGTTACCCAGTCCATGTTAATTATATCCCAAGGCTTGGAAGGTTCATCTATCTTCATTAGTAGTCCAAATCTTTTTCCAGTTGTTTTATTTGCTTTTTGACACCTTTCACAGGAAGCACAATACTCAATAGTGTCTTTTCTCCAAGTGGTCCACCAAGCTGCATCAGCTACTTTCTCTATAGTTCTGTCTTCAGACAAATGACCAGAGTAAACACTATCATGACACTCATGGAGGATGGTGTTGATATTAGGGGTGTCTACAGGAAATTGCACAATTCTCTTTTCTGCTCAGTGAGTAGTTTATCACATATGGAAGCAGCTGATAATTCTTGGTTGATGAAGGAATCTAACAAGGGATCTGATTTCTTAATGGAAGATATTTCAGTAGAAAGAGAGCTTTTCCCTCCATTTAGGGGTTTGAAACTAAATTTCTTTCTTTTATTCTCATTGCCAATGGTGAAATACCTTTCTTTACTGTTAGTAATGTCTAAACCATATAGAGACATGTAATAATTTCCTAGAATGAGGTAATTGATTCTTGCATTCTTCATTACTATGAACTCAACTATCATTCTGATAGAACCTCTGGTATGAGGGAAGATAATTGGGAGTTCTACAATTCCTAGAGGTTGTAGTTGGTCACTACAACTGTGGAACTTTGCCTGAGTTATAGGTAACAGATTTGCTTCCCAATCAGGTTGAATAGAAGTCAGTAGAGTGGAGCTGATGATGGAACAAGAAGCTCCACTATCCAGTAAACAGTTTAATTCATTCCCATTGATGAGGATACTAGTAATTTTCTGCAAACCAATCAAGTAAGCTTTTCCTCTGTCAGGTTTGCATCTCATGAGTCTGGCATCTTCTACATGAGAAATCTGGCAATCAGTATACCAAGTTTGTGGTTGGTGGGATTCAGCTTGTATTTCAGCTATGGAGAATTCAGGTGAAGGATCAAATTCTTTTGCCAAGAGGTTGAATTCACTTATGAAATTAGAGGTACCATCTTGAGATACAACTGCTACAAAGTTGTTCTTATCTTCATTCTCTATTCCCTGTTCATCTTCAGAAGGAAGAGCTTGGTCATAATCATATTCTTCACCATTCTGAGGTTCAGTTGTATCCTCAACTGAGAAATCAGCATCCGCATTATTAATGCTGTTCATCCTCTTGCGGCATTCTCTAGCAAAATGCCCAGTCTGCTTACAGAAATTGCAGGTGACTGAAGAATTAACTCTAGGGGCAGGAAGGGTATTGGGAACAGTCTTATTAAGAGGAGGATTTGCTCTAGGAGTCTCAGCTTTTCTATTATTATTGTTCCAAGATGGTCTTTGGGGAACATTGTTAGCTTTATAACTCCTTAAGGCTCTTTCAAGAACTTCTTCTACTATGATTACCATGTCCTCAAATTTCATTTCTGTGTCTTCTTTCTTGTACCTGCTTTTGACAGCATGCTCCAAATTACCAGGGCATTGTTTCAAGACTTTCTCATGCTTTCCATCTTTTCATCAAGAAAGTCTTTAAGAGATTCAATGGCATTTTCACAGCCAAGGTCTTCTTTCTTAGGGTAGACATTTTCTAAGTGCTCACTTAGTTTGAAAATCAAATAAGGGACAATTTCAGACTGAATGATTTCATTTAAAGAGTGATGCATAATGTTTTTGAAATCAGCCACACAGGATTCTAGAAGTGTACCAGGAAGAGTATCCACTGTACCACTGAGTTGAGATAATAAATCAGAAAACAAGTCCTTTATTTTTTCTTCTGATAACAGGGGAGTATCCTTAGATATGTTATTATTTAAATTGGTTAAGAAAAACTCTTTAGAGGAGCGGTCAGAGAAGGAATGGTTAAAGGAATTTCCTTCTAGTGATACTGGGCTTGTTGATTCTGAAATTGGTTCCAAGGTTGTTTTCTTCCTCTTCCCCTGCCTCTGTTGTTGCTTCTTCCACGCCTCCTGTTGGCAAATCCCACTTCTCTCTCTGTCCTGATCATTAATACTTGAGCCATTCTGACCATGGTTGAAGTATTCCTTCTTCCTCAGTTGTTGTTCCTGTTTCTGGAACCACGGCCGCGTTGCTGAGGATAGTAAGGCTGGGCTGGAGGAGCTATGTGCGCGTACTGCGCTGGGAACTGCTGCTGGGGTGGACCATACTGGGGTTTTGGGCGGTTCCAACCCTGCATATGTTGAGCCGGTCTTACCGCAAAAGGCTGAGGTAAAGGGGACAGGCGTGAAGTACACGGATATGTTGATGGAATCTCTGGGGGAACGCTGACTTGTTCCCTTGACACATGATGGGAACGCCCCAGGTACTGGACCTTGGGCATAGGTAAGCGCTGTCTGATCGCAGGTTGATTTGACGGCAGCGTATGCTGAGGGGGAGCTAACGGAGCCGGGTGGGCATGCTGGTTGGCTGGGAGTTCTGGGCGACGGTCTGGGACTCGGTCTGGCTGCTCTGGCACCGGTGGTGGGGGATTTGTGGAGAGCTCTAGCTGAGCTAGCTCTTCTCTGGCCGACCAATTCTTGCTGATAGCGAGCATTCGTTCTTGGCCCACCAAATCTGTCAGCATGTCCTGGCTGGATATAGCTTGGCAGAGGGCAGTTCTCATCAATGGTACGTCTCGACTGTTCCGAGCTTGGACAAATATCAACCACTGTTGGTCCAGCGCAATCTGAGCAAAATCCAATATCAAGGCGTTCACCACCCCTTCCATTGGCGCGGATTCCTCCTGGAGAGTGGGTGGTTGAGCCTGGGGGCTCTGGGATTGGTTCTCTTGAGAGCCCATTGAGTCCGCTGGTAGGGACTGCATCCTTGGGAGAGAAAAAGCCTGTCTTTCCACAGGAAGAGGCACCAGAGGCGATCTGTTCAACGCTAATGCTATCGACGTCGCCAAGGAGTTTATCGTTGCGGGAGATACACCCGCGTTCAGATCTATTGGAGGGGATAATTTGACCCGTCTGTGGTTGATTAGATCTGGGAGCGGAGGCAGGCTGTTTGCTAGTTCTACAAAGGCGTTCTGTCGCTGCTGGACTGAGGGCGTAGACGCGTTCAGCAAGTGGTCCAGGCTGTTGCTGTTCGGCTGATAGATTGCATCCATTTCTAAGATGGGACGGCATGATATTAATGATCAATATTTCTTGTTAGTCACAAGTTCTTAGAAACAAGTAAGGATGGTAATTAGGAAGGGAAAAGATCAACCTTCAGAGTAACTGATGGGATCAGAGTTACTATTAGACTCATCGATAACAGGTTCTTCAAGCCTTTTGGATGGAGTTCTTTTCTTTTTTTTTAATTTTCTTCTGCTTCTTAGTAACAGCAGTATTGATAGGAACCCAAAGATTACGGTTAACTCTTTGGCCATTAGCTGTTTGGACTGCTCTAGACTTGTTGAGCAACTCTAGATCACTCGGCGTAGAAGAAGCGAGGACTGATTTAGGACTAGGAGAACGAGATGGGTTCAACAATTCAGACAAAGGCGGTTAAAAAAGAGATTCTTTAGGAAGGAGAGCCATGCATTTCTGTTTCCTAGTCTGCAATTTAAGAAGTGAGGTATGCAACAAAATTATTAGGAAAAGTAGAAAGAAAAATTATAGAGTCTTGATTAGAAATTTTTTCTCGAGATAAGATGTCAGAAGAATTGACTGAAATGATAATGATGGCCTTATTTTTATTATTTATTTATTTTTATATGTGTTTGTTTTTTTGTTTTTGAATTTTAGAGGTATGTAACTTCTCTGAAAAAAAGTTTTTACAGCAGTTATAGCGGAGAGATAAAATAAGAAGAGAGGTCTGAGGATATATATTTCCCAATGAGGCCCCCAATTGTGAGCCTGTTTCTCTTGAGTGACAACAGAACACAAGGAATTGGGGAAAGATAAGTAATAAATTACTTAGTGGGAAAATAAACACAATTTATGAAATGGTAATGAAAGATCTTAAATAATCTGGGGAGCAGCCAACTGAGGGTCTGCCTCTTCTTCCTCAAATGAAACTGGGAGAAGTAGCCTGGTCAAAGGAAACTGAACACCAGCCAATCTTTTTCTGGTCAAAAGAAACTGACACAAGGATCCTTAGACGGAAACCTGGTTGATTTTCCCTGATAAAATCAACAAAAATGCAGGGGGATACGATCAAGGAGTGATCAATTAATCTGTTCTTAGTAAAAGCTTTATCAAGCAGGATTTAATCCTATAGAGTTATACCAATAATGGTTTGCCAGTGACTTAGTAGAAAAAGGGAAAGGGGGGAGGATAAGACAGAACAGACAGACTAGAGATAAAGGACTGGGGAGAAGTTGATGATGTTGCAGAAGAAGGGACTCATTGGTTGATTAAATGACAGTTGGACTGGGAAGTAATCAGAGAAGTGAGGGCCTTACTTAGTATTCCAAAATCTTGTTGAGGAAGCTACTGGGTTCAACTGGTTGAAGTCCTTTTTCTGAAGTGTGTGTGAGGAAGCTGCTGGGTTCAACTGGTTGAAGTCCTTTTTCTGAAGTGTGTGGTTGTTGTGTGGTATTCTGGAGTCTGTGTATCTTCTGGGGTGTAGAGGATAGTCAGACTCAAACATTTTCATAGTTTGATGACATAAGCAGTGCAGGCTTGTGCTCAGCTTGCATCTGAAACACGGCGTAACAATATATAGAATACATTCACCAGTAATTCATTACTATGTGAAGGAGTAAGATATAGAGAGAATGCTCAGTTGTAACTAGGGCTAAAATATGATGAGGAAACAGAATCTGAAGTCAAAACAAGTGTAAGTTCAAAACTGTAAAAGATATGATTAATTCTTGGTCTAAAAATGTGTGTAAGGAAGACTTTTAGGCTAATGGTATTAGCTCTAAGGCTGACAAGGCTGGTAACCTTTGTGACTACCAGAAAGCCCAATTTGGGAATTTTCTTCTCCAGAGCTAAATACAACACCTCTGAAGAGCAATTGGAGACCAGAGCCTACAAATGGCTTAGTAAGCAGGAAAAGCACCCCAGTGCACTACTTAAATATGCTACATATTTAATAAGAAGAACTAAGGAGGATAATCATACATCAAATCATATGGAAATAAAGACAAATCAATACCTCCATCTATAACACATTTACCAAGCGCAGATATTAGGGGGTACCAAATGTGAACAAAGCCACCATTATGTTATTTAGTGATTTTAAAAAGAAAAAGAAAAAGAAAACATGCTGGTCCTTCATCCACCCCTTTTGGAAGGGTGTTGATAAATGCATGCCTACGTCAGGGGCAGGCTGTTCCCAGTATGGGTGTGCAACAAGAACACCCCTCATGGGAAGGGCATGCAACAAACACACCCATCCTATGTGTACAGGATGGGTGTTTAGGGTCACACACCCATCCTATACATGTAGGATGGGGGCGCAGGGTTGATGCCAATCCTATACATATGGGCTGGGAGTGAGCCCGCACACCCTTCCTATGGGTATGGGAAGGGCGGGCAGCTGCACACCTTGACTGGATGAAACACCTCTGGTTGACAAGGCAATACAGCCTTGTTGACTGGAGGGAGTCTCTCCGGTTGACAAGGTTTGTTGACCGGAGGACATCCCTCCTGTTTACAAGGTTGTATGGCCTTGTTGACCAGAGGAAGTCCCTCTGGTCAAAGAGGTTGTATGGCCTTGTCAACCGGAGGCACATCCTGCGGTCAAAGAGCTTTTATACAACCTCCTTGACAAGAGGGATTTACCTCCGGCTGGAGGCAGCACAGCTTTCACGCTCTGTGATTCCAAGGACTGGTATCCTTCTAGCTACACAAGGTGCAAGGCAAAAAACAATATAAAATAAGGGTTTTTGGGTGATTTTTAATATCTTTTTTATTAATATAAAAGACATTAAAGGTTTTTAGGAGGGGCCTGCAAGCAGGGGTGGTTTAGTTCCCTCCAAAGGTTATTTAAGACCTTAATAAACTGGGGCCTGCAAGCAGGGGTGGTTTAGATCCCAGTGATAATAGTGGCTGAAAAGGGCCACAACTCCTGAAAGAAAAAGACTTACTGTAGGCCTTAAGGGGAGGAGTGGGGACTTTTCAGAGGGAAACTGGGCAGCTTGAAGCGGTTGGAAAGGTTTGGTGGACAGCTGGACAGAGTTGGAGTTTAGAGAAAGAGGCTTTGAGTCTTGAGGACTGATTTACTGGGCAGGACACTAGTAGGCTGGACTGGTGGAATGCTGGTGGTAAATATGATAAAGCTGGGGAATAAAAATACAGGGGGAAGAAAGGGCCTCTTGAATGCCTTTCTGGAGCCCTGATGGCGAACAATCAAGTGTTATTTTGGCTATGGGAACACTACAAGGAAGGAGTTTATCCTTAGTAGAAATAAATGATGTAATTTATCAAATTATTACATGTACAGGCTGTCAATAATTGATACAGTCTGTCAGTCATCTGTAGACATCATCTGAGGGCGCTTCAAGAGCTCTTAGTTTGATGTACAATATGTATTGATCACTTGATCAATAGAATAAAAAAGAAAT
The DNA here is from genome assembly GCA_007896445.1 of Puccinia hordei. Taxonomy (NCBI): domain Eukaryota; kingdom Fungi; phylum Basidiomycota; class Pucciniomycetes; order Pucciniales; family Pucciniaceae; genus Puccinia; species Puccinia hordei. The sequence goes on along the minus strand of RDRW01000763.1, from coordinate 38,799 downwards.
AATCAAATTATAATACAGAATCTTATTTCTGTTTAATTTGGTTATTTCATATATACAGTTCTGTACCATGGGAGTTGTTGTCATACTTGCATGGTGGGCTCTTTTAAATCTCTCTATTCAATTATTTGACAAGCAATACATCCTGGGAAAAGTGTCAACATTTATTATTTTCCCGTGATAAAAAGATGCTTGTCATTTATTTTAATTGTACAAGTTCTTTTAGACTTGTATGAAGTATTCTGATGGTTTCTTTGTCCCTTGTTTCGTGTCTTTCATGTGTTATGATATTATTAAACTTATACTGTATGTATTTCTATAAGTTATTAATAATACAAAGACTATAAAACAGTGTGATATTTATGTCAAATGTTATTTAATATTTTATTTATGTGTTTAAAGGATAATTACATAGTTTATTTAAGTAATTATCCCGCTTTTTGAGGACTTCTACCTATTAGAATACTCTCATATTACATATGTTTATACCTAGTAAGTATTTTAGCGCTTAGTAGGAGTATTCTTTCACTTAATTTTATTATTAGAAGGAGTACGTTTTCTAGGGTACTTTGGCTGAGGTACCCTGGGTTATTTTACTTGCTCTTTCAGAATATGAAATAATATTCTCATTTCTCTTAAAGGTTAATGAGTTATTATATATTTTTATTTTATTATATTTGTTTATTGCATTATTACTACATAATAATGTTTATATTTTACAATGTTATCTTTTTCCTTATGTTTTATTATAATTTATGTTACATTATTACTTATGTAATAATGTCTCTTTCCTATGTATTTGTTCTAGTCAGGTTGTCTCTGAACTAGTAGCAAGCTGACAACAGCCTTGTCAACAAGAGGGATTTCCTCCGGTCAACAAGTGTATGGCCTTGTTGACCAGAGGAAGTCCCTCTGGTCAAAGAGGTTGTATGGCCTTGTCAACCGGAGGAACATTCTGCGGTCAAAGAGGTTGTATACAACCTCCTTGACAGGAGGGATTTCACTCCGGTTGGAAGAATCAAAGCCTTGTCAACAAGAGGAATTTCCTCTGGTCAACAAGGCTGTATGGCCTTGTCAACCGGAGGGACTTCCTCTGGCTGACAAGGCTGTGTGGCCTTCAACCGCAGGGAAATCCCTCCAGTCAAGGTGTGCAGCTGCACACCCATCCTATAAAAATAGTATAGGAAGGGTGCTGCACACCCATCCTATAAACATAGTGTAGGAAGGGTGTGCAGCCCCGCACGCCCATCCTATATGTATAGGATGGGCTTGCAGCCCTACCTTCCCATCCTATACATATAGGATGTTTGGGGTGTTGATAAACGCATGCCAAGCGCGCACGCCAACACCAACCCGCACGGCAATTTTTTTTGGCGTGCGGGGCCTACACGCCATTTTTTTTTGGCGTGTAGGGTCTACACGCCAAAAAAAAAGGGGGTGTGGAGCCCACACGCCAAAAATGGCGTGTGGTTCCCACATGCCATTTTTTTTTGGCGTGTGGGCCCCGCACGCCAAATAAAATTGGCGTGTGGGCCCCGCACGCCAATTGTTTGGCGTGCGGGTCCCTCGCTCACGTAATCGAATGGGAGGGCCCATTCGATTACGTGAGCGAGCCCTCCCAGCTGACGAGGTTATACAACCTTGTCAGCCGGGCGGACTTCCTCCCGGCACGAGGCTGTATAACCTCGTCAGCCAGGAGGAAGTCCTCCTGGCCGACGAGGTTGTATAACCTCGTTGGCCGGGAGGACTTCCTCCCGGCTGACGAGGTTATACAACCTCGTCGGCCAGGAGGAAGTCCTCCCGGCTGACAAGGTTATACAACCTCGTCGGCCAGGAGGAAGTCCTTCCGGCCGGCGAGGCTATACAACCTCGTCGGCCAGGAGGACTTTGTTGAAAAATCATCTGTCAAGAGTTAAGACTGCGTGAACCCCTCCCGAACTTATTGCCAGGGGGTTTACAATCTAGAGTCCAGGGGTATTTAAACCTCCACTTTGCCTTGATGTGTAAAGTTAGGATTCCTCTCTTTTCTTAATCCTCAACGCTTTCAAATCCACTTTCCACCACTCCTCAAGATTGATCCATTACTCTTCAAGATCGACCCCAAGAATCTATCTGCTGCTCAAACTAGGTCTCACGGTGTAAAGTAATCAACCACTTCTTTCTCTTCGCCTGAGGTTCTCAACGAATCGCTTACATCTTCTTTTCTCATCAAGACTCATCTTGATCCTCGACTCATCGACTCTACATCGATCACGACCACCTTTCTCAAATCTGAAACTATTCCTCTTCCTGTTTGTGTCTCGACATCCTCTTTTTCTTTTTTTTCTTCTTTTGTCTTTGCTTGTTGTCTCATTGCTAAAAAACTCTTTCACCTTTTCAGTGTCGCTCTATCTTCCTAATCTTCTTCCTTAAACCTTCTGGTACCTTAAAAACTATCAATCATTGTCCTGTGGTAGGATTTCTTTCTCTCTCTTTATTTGTGACATTGTCTCATCTTTTCTCTATTTTTTCTGATCATGTTCTAACTCCTTCATTGTAGTCTGGTTTTGGTTAAAAATTCTTTAGCAATTTTATAATACGATTAACAGTGGAAATTCGCTACCACCAAAAAACCAGGCACGTCGTAAATCGAAATGGACTCCATTAACGGTACCGTCATGAAGGCCACCATTGAATCCATTCCTATCCTAACCGAAGATAACTATTCAAGCTGGAAAACTCGAATCACCAGTCTCTTCAAATTAGGAAAGGTTAAAGATCACATGTATAACGGCACGCCTCCGTTGGAAGAAGAAGATAATATTATTTTAGGAGCTATTATTTTATCGAAGATCTCAGCGGGCACCCACACCAACGTGGTCAACTCTATCAACGCTGAAGATGCTCAACTCCTCTGGCAGGCAATCACCAAACGATTCGCCTCTTCGGAACCCTCTAACCGAGCCAGGGTCTACAATCAGTTTTTGAGCATTGCCTACGAGAATAATCGCATCGATAAATTCATCACCGATGTTCGCGGCTGCCTTACAAAAATGGAAGATGTAGGCATTACTTTCCCTGCCGATTTGATCACCTACGATCTATTAAGACGACTTCCAGCCAGTCTGGAAAATATCAAACAGGCTATCACACACTCAAAGAACGGTGAAGACATCACCCCTGAGTCACTTCTTAATCACTTAGAAATTCATCGAAATGATTCAAAGCTCTCGAATCAATTTAAAATCGAGACAAATGCCGTGGCGATGATGTCAAGAGAAGGAACTTTTTGTTCAGCGGGGAAACACAATCATCGAGCTCCTCACCCTGAAGATCGATGCTGGATGGTGCATCCAGAACTCCGACCGCCTCCTCGACCATACTATGGAAAGAAGCCTCAAGGAGTCAATGTCAGCCTTTCTACCTTCTCCTCTCACCTGCCTAAAACCTTTGTCCTGGATTCCGGATCCTCATCGCACATGGTCGCTGACGAAAATCTTTTCATACTCCTAGACAAGTCAGAAGGAGGAATGATTAATACAAGCTGTGGCGATAACACCTTGAAGATCGAAGGAAAAGGGTCTATCGCGGTGATACATAAGCAAGAAAAAGTTGTCTTCCATGATGTTCTCCTTGTACCTCAAATCAACGCCAACCTTTTGTCATTACGTCTCTTACTACTACTACATTTCGACGTTAAATTTGAAATAAATAAATTTTTTATAAATAAAAATGATCGGCCTTGGCTCGAAGGACATTATCAGAACAATCTTCCCGTTCTTGATCTAAGTCCGTGCATACATCAATCGTGCTTGTCCACATCTGAGAGAATCCATAAATCGTTAGGACACATCAGCTACGGCCGGATCAGACATAAATTGGGAATTCCAATTAAGGCAGATCACAAATGCGTTTCGTGCGCCATGGCTAAAATCACAAAAGCGACTTACTCCCATCGCTCTTCCCGTGCTTCAAAACCTTTCGAAGAAATTCATCTCAACTTGATAGGTCCCATCAAACCTATGTCTTATTGAAGACACCAGTATATTCTCACCATTGTGGACTCCGCCACTCGATACTGCTCGGCCATCCCAATCAAAGCGAAATCGGACGTTTTTGAGGTTCTGTCTCAACTCGTTGATGTAGAAGCCAAACGCTTTGGATACTTCCCTAGCATCATCCATTCGGATCGGGGAACAGAGTTCACCAACTCAGAGCTGGAGAACTATTGTCGAAAAAATATCATCAGACTCAGATTTTCAGATCCCCATACGCCGCAACAAAACGGATTGGCTGAACGGTTCAATAGGACAATACTGGATTCGCTTCGAACAATACTTCTGGACTCGATGCTGCCTAAGAACCTTTGGAGCGAGATTGTAGGAGCTAGCGTGTTGACAATGAACCAGGTGCCAACTCACCGAAGCAATAAGTCGCCCTACGAGCTCTTTAAAGACAAATCTATACCACTTAGTTTTTTTCATCCTATTGGCAACCCGGTGGTTGTCTACTCTCATAAACAGAAGTCAAAGCTGGAACCCAGAGGAGAGTCAGGCAAACTCATCGGTTTTGATGCTGAGTTGAAGTCATACAAAACAATTACTGAAGGCGGCAACATCGTAAGCTCTAAGAACGTCGTGTTCCTCGATTACCCTTCGAACGGAAAGTCGGATGACGACTGGGAGGATTTAGTTATAGGAGAAAATTCGGTGAATGTTGAAATGCCGAGGATGACTGATAAAGAGGAAGTTCACGAGATCAAAGAGGAAGAAATCAATATCAGTCTGCCTGAGGCTCTCGACAGGGATGAAGTAATCGATGTAGATGAGTCCTCGTCTGATTCAGACGAGATTGAAGTCGCTGAAGGATTGGTTCCGGTTCCCATTACTTCATCGGTCAGAGTATTACGGGATAGGACAGCACAGGTTAAGCCACAAAAGTACTCGTATTTGACTACCGATCCAAAGGGCTACAAAAATGCGGTCACCGGAAGCAAGGCAGTGGAATGGAAGGTCGCTGTTCAAGAAGAGCTTAAAAATATCGAAGATCACGAAGTGTGGAGCGACTATTATGGACACCCACCCAAGTCGCCACGTCACACATGGGTCTTTAAGACCAAACCGGCTTCCAAATCGGCCCTTGAAAAACATAAAGCTAGACTCTGCATACAAGGCTTTATGCAAACGCCAGGAGAAGACTTCTTCGAGACGTTTGCGCCAACAGGAAAATTTCCGTCCCTGCTCACGCTACTAGTATTGGCGTTGGATATGAATATGGGGGTAAAACAGTTTGATGTAAAAAGCGCTTTTCTTTTCGCGCCGCTGGAAGAAGACATCTACATAAGAACGCCGGAAGGATCCCATCGACGAGCTCCTTTTCTCAAATTGCACAAATCCTTATACGGGCTGAAACAATCACCCATGAACTGGTATAACACCCTTACTTCCTGGTTCGAATCAGTCGACTACCTACCTTCTGTCGCAGACGCATGTCTGTTCATCCACAAAAATAAAAATTCTTTCATCTTCTTCCATGTGGATGACCTGATCGTAGTCGGAAAAACGGAAGATTTTGAAAAAGTATTCCTACAAAGATTCCCTCATTCGACGGCGCACGCTCCCGACACTCTCTTGGGAATGCAATTAGAAATTAAACCCGGTTGCATTGAACTTTCCCAAGAACCGCTTATTGAAAAAGGACTGGATCTTCTCAGTTTACGAAATACAAACTCAGTAAAAACACCTCTAACACCAGCAGTGCAACTTCAGACGGCGTCGGAAGAAGATCACCAAAAATTCCTGAAGTTGAATATCAACTACAGGTCATTCACTGGGATTCTTAATTACTTATCATGTAGAACGCGCCCAGATCTTGCGGCTGCAGTCTCCATCCTGTCAAGATTCAATCACAGACCTGGTTTATCTCATTGGAACAAGGTTCTACACTGCTGGCGGTACCTAAAGGGGACGCAACACTTCAAATTCTGCCTCAAACCGGATCCGGAAGAAGCATCGGGACGAATCAACTTTTATACTGATGCGACTTGGGCGGACGATCAAGAGACTCGAATCTCTCAGAGCGGCTCACTGGCATTCTGGAAGTCTTGCCCCATTCTGTGGAATAGCAAGAAACAGAAAAACATCACAATGTCGTCGACGGAGGCGGAATTAAACGCCCTCTCAGATGGGGAGCAGGAAAATCAGTGGCTTACATTTCTAATTGAAGAACTCTGGAGAAATCAGTTGAAACCGACTTTATTCCATATTGACAACAAAGGGTTGCTTGAGAAACTGAAGAACTTCGGATCGAATTCCAAGACAAAGCACTTGGATATCAAGGCCAAAGGATTGAGAACAAATGTCAGCCTCTGTGATGCCAAGGAGTAATCCTTCTAGCTACACAAGGTGCAAAATAAAAGATAAAGAGCAATATAAAGCTCTGGGAGAATTTATAAGAGGTAATACCAATAAGGATATGAGGTATGAGCGGTAAAAAATGATTAATTATATTAAATAAATTTAATATAATTAAAAATATGAGGGGCCTGATAAATCAGGGGTGTTTAATCCCTCAAAGGTATCTTGCAAGCAGAGGATTTAGGTACCTGAACACACTGGGGCCTGTAAACAGGGGTGTTTTAAATCCCAGATAAAAGATGGGGGGGAGAATCTCAAGAGAAAGGTTTATCTACTTACTAGTAATAAATTACCTTTACAGATTTGAGGTTCTTCCAGGGGGAAATTGGGCAGTTGGAAGCGCTTGGAAAGGGTGTTGGAAGAGCTGGGTGGACACTGGGCAATTTCAAGAGAGTAACAAGGGGCTAAAGAACAGATACTAGGACCTTACCAGACAGAATAACAATTGTAAAAGCTATGTAAGTGGGTAAAGGTTGTAGTATATATATTTAAAGCATGATGAGGCAAAATACAGGGGGAACAAGGGCTCCTTAAATGCCTTCCTGGAGCCCTGATGGCGAAACACAAGATGTATTTTTGGCTATGGGAACATTTAAAAGGAAGGGGTTAAGATTTAATACAAATGCATGTAGTTGTTTAATCAAATTTCCATATGTACAGGCTGTCTACTATGGGTACAGCCTGTCTAAGCTCTTTTGCTGGCATCTTGAGGCGCTTCTGAACCTCTGACAAGGTTTGTTAGATGTGTTGATCAAAGGTTTAATTACATGTCAAAATGTATTGATTAAATATCACATGTACCTGTTGATCACATTTGTCAGAGTTTAATTATTTTGTATTGTGTACCATGTGAAATAAATGTATTTGTTTGTTCTGTGGGCGCTTCAAGAGCCTCTTGTTTAAACCCTGTCATGCAGGCTCTTTGGGAATGCATGACTGCAGAGATCTGTCAATCAATAATTTCCCACTAAGGATGTAATACATTTATTTTGAACAGTTGTTCAATAGTTATTTTCAGAAGGTTCTCATGTTATTTCCTTCCTCTGGTTCGTGGTCTTTGTCCCTCTGAATCATCCTTTAGTGTACTTAGTATTTAATTAAATAAAATAAATAAATAAATAGATAATATAGTACATTACTAGTATTATATACTTATATTATTAGTGTCATATGTATTTATTTTATTATGTCCTTATTTAAATACATTGTTATTTCGTGGTTTTGTACATGTATTTATTGTTTTTATTCTATATTTTAATGTATAATAATTAATTCAGCGCTTTTAGTGGTAATATTCTTTCAAGTTGTTTTACTACTAGAAGTTTTAAGTTATCTGGGGTACTTTGGCTGAAGTACCCTAGGTTATTTTACACGCTCTTTAAGATTATGAAATAATATTTCCACTTATGTTATTATTTATGAGCATATTCATTGTTTTATACTTAATACTGTATTTGTTTATTTATTATTAATTTACTATGTAATAATGTGTTTATTATTTACATATTACTTTTTTATGTTGCTTTATCTTATTATTATTCATTTATTACTCTTTATTAAATGATTAATACTATACTTTTAATTTTATGTTTTATTTTGTTCTAGTCAGGTTGTCTCTGAACTAGTAGCAAGCTGACATTCCCTACCTTCAAGATAAGTCTCTCTGAAAAAAAAATCACAGGTTTCTCTCACGTACAACTACAAAAGACATTCATAATGATCTTTTGGATGCTCTGTAGTTTCTGAGGTGAATGGCGCCATCAGGGATATTATTTTCTGGTAACCATTCATCTTTATCTGCTGATTGATTTTTATACCTGATTAGATACAGTCTTGTGTCTTTTCCTTGTATCCTTTCTTTCTTATCTTTCAAGATTTTATGTACTTTGAGTTGATCAGAAGGTGGTGTATCCATTAATGGGATCTGCTGTGGAGTCATTGGCTCTTCTTCTTCTCTGGTAGAATAAGGTTTAATCAAACTTACAGGAAAAACAGGGTGTTTTCTTGACAATTCTTCAGTTAATATTACTTCCACCGCATTTTTCCCATGTAGTTGTTTAACTGTGAATGGACCTATAAATGGTGGTTTGAGCTTTCTACTTCCTCCTAAATTGTTGAAGTTAATTGTAGATAACAGAACTTTATCTCCTATCTGAAATTCAGGTTCTTTATGACTTTTGTCCCACCTGTTTTTATTATATTCTACCGCTTCTTCTACACATCTTTTAGCATGCTGGTGCGTAGAATCTAACATCTTTTTAAAGTCTAGTGCAGTAGGATGTATATGTGGCAATTTATCATTTAGAGTATCTTTAGGCATACGTGGTATCCATCCTCTTTCCAGAACATAGGGAGCTTCTTTTGTAGAAGAATGTTTACTACTGTTGTATGCAATTTCCAGAGCAGGTAATAAGCTAACCCAGTCATGAGTATATCCATCATGGTTCTTAAATTCAACTCCAAATGAGCAAAATCTGCGTAACATATCTTCCAGAGTTTGTATCATCCTTTCAGCTAAACCATCAGTTTGGGGGTGATATGCAGTGGAAAATGCTAGTTTAGTACCAAGCATATCATGTAAGTTTCTCCAGAATTCAGACATAAATTTGGGGTCTCTATCACTGATGATAATTTTAGGTATCCCAACATCAGCCATAATTCTGTTCCAAAATAGCAGAGCTACTTCCATGGCGGTATCATCTTTATGATTAGGTATGAATCTAGCCCTTTTTGAGAATCTATCTACTACTACTAATACTGAGTTATAGGAATAAGAACCTCCTGGGGGTAGGCCAGTCACAAAATCCATATTAATTATCTCCCATTTATTAGTAGGTTCAGCTATTTTTTGAAGAAGTCCAAATCTTTTTCCTGTCTGTTTATTTCCTTTCTGGCACGTATCACAAGATTGGATATATTTATGGACTTGTTCTTTCCAGTTAATCCACCAAGCAGTATACTTGATTCTTTCTACAGTTCTTTCTTCAGAAAAGTGCCCAGAGTTGATATTATCATGGCATTCTTTCAAGATGTCATTAATCTGGGATGGGTCACTTAAAACAAGTACACTAGAGTGTCTGTTTCTAAAATATAGCAACCCATCTAGTAAAGTGAACTTTCCTAGTTTATACTGCTTGGATAATTCCTCTGGTAAGCTAGCTATTAATTCAGGTGAACTGTTCTCATTCCTTAGTATCTCTACTAATTTTAAAAGTTCACTGTTGTTATCATAACTCTTTTGTACCAATTCATAGAAAGCTTTATCTAAATCACATACATGTATTCCTAGTATAGGAAATATGTCTTCATCTTCAGGGTCATATGCTGGGTTATCTGGGTTATTTGGTAAAGCCCATCTACTCAATCCGTCAGCATTTTTGTGTTTGGCTCCTGCTTTATGGATAATAGTCATATGTCCTCTATATTGTTGTATTGCAATTTGCCACCTAAGCATATGTCTGTTTGGAGTTTTCATGTTCATCAGAGTTCTTACAGCTGTGCAATCTGTTACAACCACAAAATTAGTACCCTCTAAGTAATAGTGTAACTTTTCTAATGCCCAAACAAGAGCTAAGCACTCCATTTGGCTAGCACCATACTTTTTCTCCGTACTTTTGATTTGCCTGGATATAAAGAGAATAGGTTTTTCCGTAGGTTTGTCCTCAATTATAAATTCTTGATGTAATGCTGCTCCTAACCCATCCAGACAGGCATCAATATATAATAGAAATGGTTTGTCATAATCAGGTTGTGCTAGTACTGGAGCAGTTGTAAGGAGTCTTTTTAATTCCTCATAGCTTTGTACTCTATCATAGGTCATCTCAAATATGGTATCATGGTTGCAGAGAGCATATAGATCTTTACTGATATTAGCAAAATTGGGAACATGTTGGCGGTAGTAACTACAGAAACCTAAGAATGACATTATTTCAGTTCTATTTTGAGGCATTGATTTCATTAATACTGCAGCTACTTTATTTTGATCTATAGCTAGTGACAGTCCTGATACAACTCTTCCTAGTGCTTTGAGTTCTCCATATCCAAAGTTGCATTTCTTAATTGACATTTTTAAACCAGCTTCTATAGCAGTATGAAGTACTATATTGATTTTCTCTAAGTGAGTTTCCCAATCATCAGAATAAATAATTATATCATCTATATATACCATCATCCAATTCTGTCTGATAAATGATCCAAAAATTGAGTCCATCATTCTCTGGAAGTGAGATGGAGCATTCTTTATGCGAAAAGGCATTCTCAAATACTCAAAGATTCCCAAATGACATATGATTCTGAGGAATTTCCTGCTATCTGGTTCTATTGGTATGTGATGGAATCCCTTAAGTACATCCATAGTTGTAATGTACTTGGCTTTAGATAAATTATGCAGAGAATGATCTATTCTTGGTATGGGATAATAATCTGGTCTAGTATAATTATTCAAGGCCCGGAAATCTCCTACCATTCTTGATTTCTCATTATGCCATGCAATTATAACAGGTGTAGTTACTTCTACCTGTTCATTATGTCCTACTTTTCTCAACACTTTTAGTTCCTGTAATTCTTTTATGTGAATTTCTAAAGCTTCTCTTGATTTAGGACTAGAGGGATAAGGGGGTCTTCTTAACTGAGGTGGGTACGGCTTGTTAACTGTAAGTTCCAACTTCATATCATGTCCTTTGATATTACCAATGGGTTCTTCTATGGTACAGAAGGCCTCTTTGTGTTTAAAACAAGTTTTCAGAACATCTATTTTCTGATCTTCATTCAGTATTTCACTTACTGCAGCTTGGGACAGATATTCCTCTTGGAAAGATAGTAATTCTTTTGGGACCTCAGGTTTGGTTGTAACATCTGATATTTTAATATTGATATTACAAATTTGGAATTTTCTTTTCCATTCTCCTCCAATAGTATAGAATCTATCTTTGCTTTGGAATATATCTATGCCGTACATGCAGAATGTATCATTTCCCAGAATCAAATAATCACAAACAGCATCTTGTAGTACCACAAATTCTACCAATAATCTAAGGGATCCTTTAGAATGTGGAAAAATAAGAGGTATGGCTATGACTCCTACAGGTTTCATATTGGAGTTACAACTACTAAATTTGGCTTTTGGCATTGGCATCAGGTGATTTTCCCAGTCTGGATAGTTTTCTTCCAGAAAAATACTACTGGTACAAGAACAAAAGGCTCCTACATCTAGTAGTACTTTCATTTCCTTATCATTAACTATAACAGTGGTATAACTTGTCTTTCCCATAGTATAGCTCATTCCTGCCTCAGGTTTGTTAGTAAGGAGTTTTGCATCTGATACATGTCCTACTTTAAGTGATTTATCCCATTTTTGTGGTAAATTAGAATCTCCATGAATAGAGTTAATAGACAATTCATCTCCAATATCAGCTTGAATCACTGCTATCCTAGCTGTTTCCTCTTCAAATGGTTCACTAGTAACTATTTCAAACTGAGAATGGGTGTCTTCTTCACTGTCTGATCTAGATTCTACTTCTACAACATTTATCTTTCTGCGGGGATTAGGGCAATCAGGTTTCTTGTGTCCTTTTTCACCACAGTTGTAACACTCAGGTATTACTATTTTCTTGGGTATTTCTGCTGGATTGTTAGGTTTGGGAGATTCTTTCTGCACTTCTCTCCTCTCAGGCAAGTTGCTTCTTGTGTATTTTTTGTTCAATCCATTGAGTATAACCATTTCATGGAGTACACTACTGAATTCAGTTAAGTCTACTCTCATAGATGGCAGTCTACATCTCATTATAGATTCCAATGTTCCTTGACATTGATTTAGAAGTCTGTCATTGGCTTCTTCATCAGTAACATTGATATGTACACATTCTATTCTTTTCCTTTGTTTCAGACACCACTCAGCAGCTGTTTCTTTTGTTGGGTCAAAGTAATCACTTTCAAAGGCTTTACGCTTTTCATTCTTCCAAATCCTGGTACCATAATGAGCTTTAATCAACTGTTTCCATACAGACCAGGGTTGATTTCCTACAGCTCTGCTTTTAGTAATAAACCAAGAGGAGGCCATTCCTTCAAATAAAACAGTGAGTCTGGAAGTGATAACCTCATCATCAGCTTGGTAGGTTCTTACTATGTGATCAATATATTCAATAAAGTTGATATGGTCATACTCCCCTTTACCATCAAATTTGGGCCAATCTTTAAGAGGGGGCATTAATTTATGTATAGCTGTCATATCTGCTCCTTTATACTGTGTGGACATTCTAGGATTTCTATTTAATGGCTGATTTTGCATAAAGGGATTATTGAACTTTGGTTGGTCATTATCCATAGGTTGAGCACTATTCCTATAGCTAAGGTTTTGTGGTTGCTCAAGATATTCATGTGGTTTATTATCTTGGAATATATTATGAACAAGATCTATATGAGGGGCTTCATCTCTATCTTGATACTTTATGGGTTTTATTTCTTTATCACAATATTTGTTACAATTATCTTTATTAGAAATGTTTTGTTGTTCCTGTTTAATTGTTTTCAGAGATTCTATTCCTGATATTATGGTAGACAATTTAGAGATTACATTATCTTTCAATTTCAGGGATTCTATTTCTGAAGTAAGTTCAGATAACTTAGAATTCACCGTGTTTTCTAAATTATCTAATTTTTTGTTCATATCACAGCTTAAGTTCTTTATCAATTCTTCAATTGTTTTATTTTCTTTTTTCTCCGGTTTTTGCAAAGAATTAATGACATATTCTGCCATAGAAACTTGAGATGAGTGTAATTCCTCAAGGTAATCAAGAGTATCATTCGTGATTTTCTTGGTTTCTTTCACAGTGTCTTTGATCATTTCACTGTCTTTTCCAATTTCTATTAGCAACTCACAGTGTCTACCAGATAGATCAATGGGTAAGGGAGCTTCTAATTTCTTTATTACTCCTAAAATATTCGAGTTTACACATGATTTAGTATTTTCTAAACAGTCTTCGATTTTTTTAGTAATAATTCTTAGATTGGTCTCATTATTTACATCAATAGTAGTTATATTGCTGTTTAATGATTCTAAAGAATCAAACAAGGAATGTAACAGTACAGGACTCAATCGATGTTCTTGTAGAGGTTGGCTGCCACGTGGAGAAGATCGGTGGCTTTCTTCCAGCGGACTGGATCGTCGAAGTTGATCGACGAAGAGCTGCGGTTCTTGCCTCCGTCCTTCTTCTTGAATTTGAGACTGGAGAGCTTCTTGGGAGGAGTAGGGAAGTGTATTCTTTTCTCTTCCCAAGGGTTCCAACCCTTCACATAAGTCTCGATTTCGTCGTTCGAGATCAACTTTTGTAAAGCCTTCTGGCTTTCTTGAGCTGAGGTTAGTAACGCTCTCAGCTCGGCGGTTGGGCCTTTTCTTAAAGAGGCTTGGCACTGTCTCCAAATGGAGACGTGCTCTTTCACCCGGAGTCGAATCTGCTCCTCTTTTGAGAGAACTTGTATCTCTGGCGTGGAAGGGCGTATCGGGGTAGCTTCCAAAGATCTTGGGGGTATCTCGTCGACCTCCATTGCCGTTTCCGCTCCTGGACTTGGCGGTGGGGAGTCCTGCGGAACTCGAATTATCCCTGGAATGGAATGATCGATCTCCTTTCGAGGGATATTCGACATTTGCATTTTCTTGACTCGTTGCTGCAATTCCTTTGCGGCCTCGAGGTCTTGTCGGACTTGGGAGGAGACCGTGTAGGTCTGGGTTGTTGGACCTAGTCGATTTAACCATTTTATTAGTTTTTATTTTTTTATATATTTTTTGATATGTATTTTTAAAAATTTTTTTAGCTTACTATTATTGGTCCCGTTGTCGACGGAAGGAGTGGTATTTTCTTTTTCGAAGGAAGCCACTTAAAAAAATAAAAAAAAGGGAAAAGTAAGTTCGTTTATTTTTTATTTTTTTTTTTTTTTTTTATTTTTTATTTATTTATTAAAAAGGACTCACTTCTATTTTGGTAATTTTCTCGAGCTATTCTTTCTTTCTTCGCTTTAAGCTCTCTAAGGTAAGACTGGAGATTGAGTTCCGCGTCGAGATCCTTTTCCTCGCGGATGTGAGTGTGGTAAGACACCAAAATTAACCTTTCTTCTTCTGTAAGGATATCCCAATCGCTAGGGATGTAATTCTTGATCTCTTCCTCTCTCCTTAACTTGAGGTAGCGCAGATAGTGTTGAATTAAAGCCGCGTTGTCCTGTAATCTCACTGTAAAAAGATTTTAGAATAAAAGAAATAATTAGTATATGTATTTTGTATTTTTAAGAATGAGTATTTTTTTTTTTTTTTTCGAAAAAAATGAAATAATTTTTTAGTTACTTTTTATAAAAGATTTTTTATAAGCCAAAAAGGATTAAAACAAAACAGATTTTTGTTAGTTTTTGGAATGGATTTATATGATTATAAAAGATATGATAAAAAATAGAGATATGTATTTTTTATATGGTTTATATTTTTTTTTAAAAAAAAAGCGGATTTTTTATTTCAGAAATAAATTTCAGAAATTTCCCGGCCAGACCCCCAATTGTCAGCCTCTGTGATGCCAAGGAGTAATCCTTCTAGCTACACAAGGTGCAAAATAAAAGATAAAAAGCAATATAAAGCTCTGGGAGAATTTATAAGAGGTAATACCAATAAGGATATGAGGTATGAGCGGTAAAAAATGATTAATTATATTAAATAAATTTAATATAATTAAAAATATGAGGGGCCTGATAAATCAGGGGTGTTTAATCCCTCAAAGGTATCTTGCAAGCAGAGGATTTAGGTACCTGAACACACTGGGGCCTGTAAACAGGGGTGTTTTAAATCCCAGATAAAAGATGGGGGGGAGAATCTCAAGAGAAAGGTTTATCTACTTACTAGTAATAAATTACCTTTACAGATTTGAGGTTCTTCCAGGGGGAAATTGGGCAGTTGGAAGCGCTTGGAAAGGGTGTTGGAAGAGCTGGGTGGACACTGGGCAATTTCAAGAGAGTAACAAGGGGCTAAAGAACAGATACTAGGACCTTACCAGACAGAATAACAATTGTAAAAGCTATGTAAGTGGGTAAAGGTTGTAGTATATATATTTAAAGCATGATGAGGCAAAATACAGGGGGAACAAGGGCTCCTTAAATGCCTTCCTGGAGCCCTGATGGCGAAACACAAGATGTATTTTTGGCTATGGGAACATTTAAAAGGAAGGGGTTAAGATTTAATACAAATGCATGTAGTTGTTTAATCAAATTTCCATATGTACAGGCTGTCTACTATGGGTACAGCCTGTCTAAGCTCTTTTGCTGGCATCTTGAGGCGCTTCTGAACCTCTGACAAGGTTTGTTAGATGTGTTGATCAAAGGTTTAATTACATGTCAAAATGTATTGATTAAATATCACATGTACCTGTTGATCACATTTGTCAGAGTTTAATTATTTTGTATTGTGTACCATGTGAAATAAATGTATTTGTTTGTTCTGTGGGCGCTTCAAGAGCCTCTTGTTTAAACCCTGTCATGCAGGCTCTTTGGGAATGCATGACTGCAGAGATCTGTCAATCAATAATTTCCCACTAAGGATGTAATACATTTATTTTGAACAGTTGTTCAATAGTTATTTTCAGAAGGTTCTCATGTTATTTCCTTCCTCTGGTTCGTGGTCTTTGTCCCTCTGAATCATCCTTTAGTGTACTTAGTATTTAATTAAATAAAATAAATAAATAAATAGATAATATAGTACATTACTAGTATTATATACTTATATTATTAGTGTCATATGTATTTATTTTATTATGTCCTTATTTAAATACATTGTTATTTCGTGGTTTTGTACATGTATTTATTGTTTTTATTCTGTATTTTAATGTATAATAATTAATTCAGCGCTTTTAGTGGTAATATTCTTTCAAGTTGTTTTACTACTAGAAGTTTTAAGTTATCTGGGGTACTTTGGCTGAAGTACCCTAGGTTATTTTACACGCTCTTTAAGATTATGAAATAATATTTCCACTTATGTTATTATTTATGAGCATATTCATTGTTTTATACTTAATAATGTATTTGTTTATTTATTATTAATTTACTATGTAATAATGTGTTTATTATTTACATATTACTTTTTTATGTTGCTTTATCTTATTATTATTCATTTATTACTCTTTATTAAATGATTAATACTATATTTTTAATTTTATGTTTTATTTTGTTCTAGTCAGGTTGTCTCTGAACTAGTAGCAAGCTGACAACAAAGTTCAAGAATAAGGAAATCGACGTAAAACTTGTTCCATCCGAGAAGATGCTAGCCGACGCCCTCACAAAAGCCGCGCCACAGGTCTCAATAACCAAGCTTCAAACGGAATGTTTCACCGGTCTTTCGCCAACAAGCAAGGTGGGGTGTTGAAAAATCATCTGTCAAGAGTTAAGACTGCGTGAACCCCTCCCGAACTTATTGCCAGGGGGTTTACAATCTAGAGTCCAGGGGTATTTAAACCTCCACTTTGCCTTGATGTGTAAAGTTAGGATTCCTCTCTTTTCTTAATCCTCAACGCTTTCAAATCCACTTTCCACCACTCCTCAAGATTGATCCATTACTCTTCAAGATCGACCCCAAGAATCTATCTGCTGCTCAAACTAGGTCTCACGGTGTAAAGTAATCAACCACTTCTTTCTCTTCGCCTGAGGTTCTCAACGAATCGCTTACATCTTCTTTTCTCATCAAGACTCATCTTGATCCTCGACTCATCGACTCTACATCGATCACGACCACCTTTCTCAAATCTGAAACTATTCCTCTTCCTGTTTGTGTCTCGACATCCTCTTTTTCTTTTTTTTCTTCTTTTGTCTTTGCTTGTTGTCTCATTGCTAAAAAACTCTTTCACCTTTTCAGTGTCGCTCTATCTTCCTAATCTTCTTCCTTAAACCTTCTGGTACCTTAAAAACTATCAATCATTGTCCTGTGGTAGGATTTCTTTCTCTCTCTTTATTTGTGACATTGTCTCATCTTTTCTCTATTTTTTCTGATCATGTTCTAACTCCTTCATTGTAGTCTGGTTTTGGTTAAAAATTCTTTAGCAATTTTATAATAGACTTCCTCCTGGCTGACGAGGTTGTATAACCTCGTCAGCCGGGAGGAAGTCCTCCCGGCCGACAAGGCTATACAGCCTCGTCGGCCAGGAGGACTTCCTCCTGGCTGACAAGGTTGTATAACCTCGTCAGCCGGGAGGGCTCGCTCACGTAATCGAATGGGCCCTTCCATTCGATTACGTGAGCGAGCAGGGACCCGCACGCCAAAAAATTGGCGTGCGGGGCCCACACGCCAATTTTATCTGGCGTGCGGGGCCCACACGGCAAAAAAAAATGGCGTGTGGGAACCACACGCCATTTTTGGCGTGTGGGTCTCACATGCCCTTTTTTTTTGGCGTGTAGACCCTACACGCCAAAAAAAAATGGCGTGGAGGCCCCGCACGCCAAAAAATATTGGCGTGCGGGTTGGCGTTGGCGTGCGTTTATCAACACCCAATGTTTGTGTTTTTTGCAAACCCTTCCTGTCAGCTTGCTACTATGACAGAGAAACCTGCCACAAGCATTTAAAAACATTTGTTACAAAATTACATATAAAAGACATAGTATATCAAATAAAAATTAAGATATTATTTGATATTCTGAATTCGCACTAAAATTGTCCTAGGGTACCTCACTCAGAGGTACCCCTAATTCCTACTCCTTGACTATGTAAATTAGCATTTAATAATGAGAAAGTACCTTTAGAAATAAAAGGCACTCACATTATTGTATGCTTATATATATATACACATATGCTTAAACCCCATTTCCAGTCACAGAAATGAGGTGTTGTGTAAATTAGGGGAGATAGTGTAAACCCACCGTGTTTCACTCCAAACCCGCGTACTGCAGTCCCCATACCTTGAAACCAACCCGTGTGACTGAGAGCCCGCTCCAAAGTTGAAGGACAAGCCCCCGCGCAACCATTAGACCCCTTACAGGCTCTCAGCGTGGCACGCGGAAACCAAGGCCAATGAAATATACACTCAAGGCAACAAAAAGCGCCCCAGTAACTTCATTACATATGTTACATATGTAATAAAGATTGCTGGGTACTATAATAAATATTTATATTATTATATATATTAAAAATAACTACAGTAATACTTAAAAACAGTACAAAAACAAGTACTGTGGCTTATTATAAGATAACAATAAGCCACAGATACTACTAATACCAACCAGTACTAATGTATTAATTACTGTAATTAATACAATAATGAATATAATATAATACAAAAAATATGTATTAACTTGGTGACTTATACTGAAGGCATAAGCTTCTGTAGCTTCACCAAGAAGGCCAAAATGTGGTCAAAGCGCCCAGAAGTTGGCCAATAATACCTATAGGGTCCCCAGAGGGATCTCAAGACTATTTAAGGAGCTCTTCAACCGCCCAAAGAAGGCTCCTCATGCTTCCCAATACCCACTAGATTACTTACCACCATTTACTTTAGATATAAATCTTCATAAACAGTCTGGTAAGTTCCTTAGTAGTTATTCTTTAGCCTTGTCTTCCCCAACAACACCACAGTGACCACCCAGCTCTACAATCCATCCATCAAAGCACCCAAAGCTGTCTTGTTTAACCCTGAATATCCTCAAGCTCCCCTCAGGATTATTACTAGTAAGTAATAACCCTTTTCTTGAAGACATTCCCCCTTTCCTTTCCTGGGATTTAAACCACCCCTGTGTCAACAGTCCCAGTGTTCCAGGTACCTAAATGCTCTGCATTGTTACCTGCAAGATACCTTAGAGGGATCTAAACCACCCCTGATTTATCAGGCCCCTTGGTTTTAATTATATTAAATTTATTTAATATAATTATTACCTTTTTATCCCTATCTCTTTACATCACAATTCCCCACATTCTTTGGGAATTAGACTCTTTTATCCCTTACCCAGAGTTATTACCCTCTTACCTTGTACTTTGCACCACGTGCAGCTAGAAGGACTTATCCTTGGCATCATGTAGGCTGACACTTCCCAGGAGGGGTGTGTTTGTTGCATGCCCTTTCCAGGAGAGGCGTGTTTGTTGCACACCCATCCTGGGAAAGTTCTGCTACCAGGGGTGTGCGTTTATCAAAGCCCCTTTTGGAAACCACAGACTTTTTCATTTTTGGATAATGGATGGGTTTGAACAGTGGATTTGGCCATATGTGATTCCCCCTGTTATAATTTTGGCTTATTTGGTGGCATATTTCCTTAAAATTATGCTAAAATTAGAGATTATTTAGTCTCTTCAACCAGATGATTTCCCCAGTTATAGAACATACTTAGTATCTCCAACCAGAGAATTGATTCCAGTCAAAGAGAATACACACTCTCTTCAAATTGAGGAAGTCCCTCCCATCAAAGAGCCTGTGTAGTTTATTCAACTGGAGGAACCCCACTGTCATGCAACCAACCCAAAATACTAAGAGGGGATTTAGTTGGCTGTAAGAGTGAGATGTAGAAGAGGGAAAGTCTTGAAGATAATTTAAAATAAGTATTGAAGATAAGTGCAAGGATGAATTTGAAGATGAGGATGTGTGAGCTTCAGAGGGGATGGATCCATTTAGTACTCAGCCAGGATGATGGAAAGCTGCATATTTCATTAATAAGTGTAAAAAGATGTTATATTAATTAACTGAGGACAGAGAGATTGATGAAAAATACAAGAGCATTTATAATAAACGTAAAGGCTATGTTTATCTCAAAGATAAGTAGATGATGCATGAAAGAAAAATGATAGAGTATGCACTCAAGGTGAGAGGTAAAATGATGTTTGAAGAATATCAGTAGCAAGGAACAGTAAATGATGTTCAAAGATGAACTATTGAAATGAAAAAACATGATATTCAAGGATGATTGGTCAAGTGAATGCCTTTGGGTCAAAGGTGAAATGCCTAACACGGAATGTATTGATTGAAATTCCAGGCTATTGAAATGGTTAAGTGACAAGCTAAGAGTTTGAGTTGAGTAGAGCATTCAAGCTAGTCCGGGAAAGGATAAGCATTGAAGCTGGGTCAAACCTCCAGGAATGGTAGTTCATAGTGTTGACTTGGATGATTTGAGTAATTGTTGAAGATGAGGTTGACTGTCCACCTTGGTTAGGTTTCACACAAAAGGAAGCTGAAATGTTGATCAAAGCTGAGGAGCATTTGAAGTTCAACGGATATGGTAAGGTTGGGCCATGGTGAGTTGAGCCCATTGGTCATAGTGTGACACCCCTCTGGTTGAAGAGTCTACCCATGTTCTTCAACCAGAGGGACTTCTGTTAGAATTCTACCCCTGTCCCAAAAGCAGAATTGTTCATTTCTTCTTCTTTGTCTTTCTTTTCTGTTGCTCAGAAGTTAGGCCCCCTATTGTCATGTATTTCATCTGCCCCATCTGAAATAAAAAGATCACTTAGTTTTGAGCCTATACCAGCTAGACTTGCTCCGCTGGTGACTTCTTTTCCGGTGTTCTGAGTCCCTGAGTGTTCTGCACTCTTGATCGTCCCAGCTCATCCCACCTTCTCATAAGGCCTTAGGTCATATTTCTTTCAACTGCCTCTGGTCAGTGAGACTGTGTATTCTCTTCAGCAGGAGGAAATCCTCTGGGTAAAGAGACTAAATCCACTGGGTTAAGAGACTAAATCCTCCAATTGAAGAGACAAAATCCTCTAGTTGAGAAGAGACTAAATCTTCTGGTTGAAGAGACTTCACATTCTTATTTACTGGAGGAAGTACCTCTGGCTGAAGGGAGAGAGGCCAGGGTTATTTAAGCAAGCCTGAATCCAGGTTCACTTACATATACCCACTTTAAAAAATAAAAAAGGAAATAAACAATTTATAGGTGTGGGGTATACCCACACCTATACATACAGGAAGGGCCTGAGGGTTGAACACACTTTGTATGTGTATATGTATTCCCTATATATATACAAATCAAAAGGGCAATCAAACTGCATTCCCTATTCATGTGTATACAAAAAGGACATGCAGCCTGCAGACCCTTTGTATTTATATACAAAAAGGGTTTTCAGGCTGCACACCCTTTTTATGTGTATTATATGTATGGGTATTCCCATATGGACATGAAAGGAACGTGCCCCCTTGTGTTGGCATGCATTTATCAACACACAGACTATTTCATTTCTCAAAAAAAAAAAAGAAAGACCTATGTTGACTCTGTTTACGGATACAAAAGACTATAGCCCCTGTAGCAACACCAAGGGAATATAAAATAAATCAAGTGGAAAAATTGGAATCAGACTTGAAACCTCAGGAGTAGGGACCAATGAATCAAACATATATAAATTTCAAGAAGAATAAATGATTTTTTTTTTCTTGGGAACTCCCATTAATTCAATTTCTCAAAGAAAACCTTTACATAAACAGGAACTTCCAATCCTGGAGGAAGATTATTCCAAACTGATTCCCAGTTAATATGGCCATCCTTGTGAGTATATTTTTCTTTCAAACTTTCAATTAAAGGTAACAAATTTGTATTCAGGCCATGTATTCCTAATAACAAAAATTCTGCCCTTCTATCTTGAATACGTTGAGGAATTATATTGTTCATATTTTCTCTTTCTTGATAATTATCTTTCTTATGTTTGGTTGAATCAGGAATGAGGGTGCAGATTAAATTTTTACCTCTTTCACATAAGCTGTTAATTTTTTGATAATATTCTTTGGGAAATGTTTTTATTAGCCAATAGCTATCTGCAGATTGATACCAGCTGATTTCCCTGTACCATGCTTGATGCAAAGTAATCTTAGTCAGATTTTCAATGTGCCAGATAACCTTTACCAAGCCCCATGATGCAATATCATCTTCTTCTCCCAATCCAAGATAGTGAATAAAGTGGAATACATTCCAGAAATTAACTCCATTTTGTTTTTCTGCCATTCTCAGGTCTTCCCACATTTGTATTGAAAGTTTCCACTCTGGTTTAGTTTTTACCAGAAAATTGTCTATTTGAAACCTCCTATGGAATTCAAACTTTCCTAGGATTTGTGGGACAAGTTTTTGAGCCATCACAAGAGGATCATTGGCCATTGTGTCCCGCGGGTATTGAATATTAATTGACCAATAAATTAATGGTGGGAATTCTTTTTTGGTTTGGAAATAATCTTCAAATTGATTCAAGAAAGTAATGCTGGGTTTCTTCCGATGAATATAATGCTGCCTGATTATCACCCAATTCTCAACAATAGTCTTTTGGACTATTTGGGTTGCTAATGTCAGGATTCTCCTGTGTAGTTCATATTTGCCCAGTGGAGGTTGAATTGTTTCACAATTCTCAAGTGCACCTGTGATAAATTTTGGATTTGAGTTCCACAAGAATTTAAGTGTTTGGTAAGTTTTATCACTTAAACAACCAAGTGGGAGATAATTTTCTATCTTGGAGAGCTTCAAGTGGTTCTTCAGGATTTCAAATGCCATAAGTGATCTTCCATAATGGATGAAGTCCTCTAGTTCCTTCTTGGATAATTTCACTTGTGAGTTTTGCTCAATTTGGAGCATCATTAAAACTATCTTTGGTAGAGATTTTGAGTCGTGCACCATCTCACTCCATTTCCCCTTGATCACCCCTTGCAGTATTTCACCGGGACTTGTTGATGGGAAGGGTTGGAAAGCTGACTTAATTTTTTCCATGCGTCCGTGTTTCATTTCTATTTCTTCTTCCGTTGCATCACTCGGGATATCCTTGAATAAATCAGAGACACTCTTGCCTTCACTTACATGATCCTTGGTAGTGCTCTTGCGTTGACCTTTGGCTACAGCTTTCCCACCAGCAGAGCCATTAGAGTTCTGTAGCTTCTCAAAAGATGATACTCTTTCATTGACTCCGCCCAATTGCTTGTTGACATCTCTGTTAGGAGTCCCCAGTTTGTAGATAAATATTAGCTTGGGTTTTTCATCAAACAAAGATGGAAGAGCCCAAGGTAAATCCCCACCAACCTTCCATGCACTTCCGTAGTATCATTCTCCAGAGGAAACTCCTCGTGTGCCTTTCCCAAAATGGCTTGGTTTTTCCGTCTGTTCTTTTTTTTTTCTTTTTCTTTTTGTTAACTTCTTTCAGAGTTGAATTTTCCAAGTTGATATTTGTATCAGAGCTATGAAAGAAAATGAGAGATGAGCGTTTCTTTCTCAAATGGGGTTCATCTAGCTCATGACGCTTACCTTTTTCCTTCAGACATAGTCAATCTTGTTTGTTCTTCCTCCTCATTCTTAACCTCCAGATCTTCTCCAGCTATCTTATCAGACACGTCCACGGGCAACGTAACGGGGAAAATCGGTTCCCGTATGCCTTGGCTACCAACCTGGTCGATGGAAAGTTCATTCCGATTCTTCTCGCAATCAAACCCGCATTTCTCAAGACATTCTGTGGTGATCGAACCCAAGACATCCGGAGCAAGACTTCCAGACGTGAGAAAAGTGGGGCTAACTGTTAATATACTAAAGGCAATTACCCATCGTAAAATTAGGTTTTGTTTAATCTTTGGCATTTTTAATCCAATCGGGAGAACAATTGGATTGATGTGATGGGCATTCAATCACAATTGCAAATCATTCAAGAAGCCAAACTGCCAACAATCCACACAGTAAGACATACACTTGACCCCAAGATAAATACTGATTAGGCTCTTACCTGTCACATTGAAAGTGCGTAAATATGTTGGTTGTTTTCATCAGGTTGGCCTTGACGGACGCGGTGACAATACTTCTTGCGGATGCCAATTAGGCGCTAAGTAGCAACGACGGCATCACTGTTTCACTTCGCAAGTACTCACTGTGAGAGATACAGTGTGTAACTGCTACCTAATTTGATCGCTGTAATATTTTCTGTTTTAGCAAGGACCTGTCTGGATGAGGGTGACCTTCGCAGGTAGATATGAAATATGTTTCCACTTCATATAAGAATTGACCAATTCAAGGTTTGTACCGAGTGCTAATGCTATGGCTTTTGCAGCCGTGCAATCCTACCTAGAACTAATGATCTACTGTTATTCAAAAGTTGAAAATGTATAAAAGGGCATTTTTGAAACATATTGTATCAACCTTTAGGCCTGTACTGTAGTTTCCCTAGTATTGTACTTCACTTTGGAGAATATAAACCATAGTGAATGCGTGTTTTACCTATCTCTTACCGAATCAACGTAACTCCGATTGTTGCTTTTTTTTCTCTATGGAGACACATATGGATATCGAGGTACGGGCGGTGATACATGTAGGACGTTGTTATAATGTTAAACAGTGCAGTGGTATAATGTCCTAATGGGCGCGTAACCAACCTTCTGCTTATTCGAATGATCTAAAAATGTGGGTATCTATCGGCGAAGGCAAAGCACTCCATCAGGCGAGACTAAACAATCTAATCTTCGGTCATGAGCTTGAGTGGGTATATAGTCCTCCTCGGGCAAGACTTGTTCTCGGAGACATATCCCGACCAAGATTGGCGGCTTAATTTTCTCCTTCTTTTCCGATGTTCCTTTTTCGCTTTGATGGTTTGGGTTAGCAATCGAAGGTCTTGATGCTACTGAGGTATACTCGTTGAGGTATTCATCGTAGTATCCTTTTCCATGACCGAGTCGATTCCCATATCGATCGAAAGCCAAACCTGTCACGTGTTTAATTAACGCCACCTTACTTGGAATGAGGTTTTCTTCTTTGTCTCTTTTTCATCACACTTACCAGGTAATAAAATCAAATCTAACCCTGTAGTGAGGGCTTTTCCAGGTTATGAGAATTAGTGATGTTGTACATAGGTCACGTCACATCAGATTTCCAAATGGATTTGAGGGCTGAAGAAGCACCAACCGTTTTCAAGACCTGATATCTTGGCAGGATCGAATTGAAAGACTTGGGGAGACGAGGACGAAGCTGAGAAAGATACGGGTACTAAGCCGGTTTGGAATTCGGTCCAGCTCTCCAATTCTAGCATTTCCATTCGATGAGAGCCCGTCTTGTTCTGATCGGCTGATTGTAAAGGAGAATGGATGTAGGGTAGGAAAGTTTTCTTCTCTGCGTGGTTGAAACGAACAGTATGTTGATACAAGCTTGGTAAGTATTAATCCGAATCTTTTCACTCCTCCCCACATAATAAGAAAGATACTCGACTGGTGTCTAGCAGGTTCTTGATGATCGATTCCGTCGGTAATTCGCCTGAGCTCATCGACTTGTAACAACTCACTCGATTGGAATCCACATAATGCTTGAAACTCTTCAAGTGCCTTAACACTTCTTCGCCTATTTTTTATTAACAATAAGATCTGGCAGTTAAAATTTACCTGGATCTAAGAGACAGAGAGAAAAAAAAAGAATACCTTGACTAGCCAAAGAATCGGATGAGATATCCTTGAGGACGTCTCGGATCTGACGACGGATAAGGAGTTTCTGGCGGCCGATCGAAGGTTGAAAAGTAACGTTGGCGAGGTTAGAGGTAGAGAATGTGGCAGATTGAGGTTGGGCCATGATACGGCAGACTGGCCTGCCAAACATCTTATCCCAAGTACCTACGACTACGATCGTATACATACAATACCAGGCAAACTTCAGCCAGTTTTCTTAGAGTTTGAGGTGAGGATGAATCAATCGGTTGGAGACCAAATGGGCGCGTGTGTCAAGGGCAGATGGCCGAGTGGTCTAAGGCGCTAGTTTTAGGCTCGCATGCTCTGCACGATCACTAGTCTTCGGGCGTGGGTTCAAATCCCACTCTGCTCAGTTTTGCTGGATGCTTGCACGGTCGAGATTCCGGTTGTTGTCAATAGCCCAGTTCACGTAATTTCATAAAATCTAATCTGCTGATGCCTTAAAATTTTACATAAAAATTCAACTTGCGCTGCTCGTGTATACACTCACCTCCCTAAAAAAATCTATCCCAACCTGCTCACTCCCCCCTGACCGGTCCAACATTCACCCAACTACTCTACCTCCAACTCAACACACCACACACCTCAAGAAAACCAAACACGCAACATGGAATCTCAGCTCCCAAACTTGGTATGTCTTATTTCTCATCTCACATCTTGTTTCTCATCTCACATCTGTAATGTGCAGTTGATGTAATTTTTTTTTAATTAAACCTCGCAGTCACCCAGCTCAAGTACGAATGTTGGAGATTTAATATTGGACTCGGCATCATCACAGGTTGAGTCATCTCAACAGATGAATAGTATGGTCATGGATCACCCCAATGGCTGTCATCCTGCCGAGGTGTGTTTCTCTTTGAATTTATCTTTCTCTTGTGGGTTGATGATATCTGATTGAAAGACAACTTGTTTGTTCTCTTGTTTCAGTTGGATAACTGTCTACAGCTGAACTTGTCAAGTATGGATCTAGCCCAGTCGACTACAAACCCCTCCCAAACATCTTCCACCGGTACGCCACCCCCAGCAAAACGCCGCCATTGTACAAAGGCCGAGATGGCTGTGGCTCGTGCAGAGGAAGAACAGGAACGCCTGCGCAAGGAACACAAACGAGAGATGGCAAAGCTAATTAAAGACCAACAATCATTGTTGAAGGACCAAGAGAACCAGTCAAAGAAGCAACAGAAGCTAGCCCGAGCCGCTCTGGCAAAGGGAAAATCACCTCAATTATCTCAACCTGAGAATGACAACCGAGGGAAATTGTTTACATGCCACAATTACAACAACATCTTGACGTACCTGGAGGATCCAAAAAACTACACCGCCTTGTATAACAATGGCTCGCAAACTACACTCAGTGTGAAACAGATGACAAGGTCTCAAGCGTTTGAGGTCTTTGCCTCATGGATGAACCAACTGAACCCCAATCTCTTATTAAATGGAAGGCCTCTTCAACAAAGGATTGACCGATGGAAAAAGAGGTACCTCGATACAAAGAAATACAAGGAAAATACCGGAGCCAGTATTGAGAATCGCGATGGACCCCAAACTCTCTACAATCTCTTGGAGGCCAAATGTATGTGCTATCACCGCCTTGATGATCTCCTCAGAGAAAAGGCCAATGTCACAGCAATGTACGAGTTTGACCTTTTGCAACCGCATCAAGAAATCGAGTTCTCCGGAGATGAAGATGGAAACGAGGTGATTGATAATTTTGATCCAAACAAGGCAACAAGCTCAGAACGGCAACCGATGTCTCCAGATCCCATTCAAAGCACCCCAACTTCATTGGGGTGGGAGGCAACCCAAGATAGCACACTGGATGAAATAAGCATCCATTCAAACTTGTTTTCACACACGACTCCTGCTGATGGAACGGCGTCGCTTCTATTCCCCACTAAGAGTTCAACTCCACCAACAAAAACTGGCGCACGCGGGGCTCCTCCAACTTCCAGCAGGGTTTTCCAAGCAACCCCAACTCCTCCACAACATAATGCGAAGATTTCCTTGGCTACCGCGTTCAGTGGATCCACCGATGGCGGGTTTAAGATCCTTGAGCAAAACATCCAAGTCGAGCAAGAGAGAATGGATCGTGAGGATAAGCGAGCTGATAAATATGATGCGCGGGAGGATTGAAGAGATGAGAGAGAGGAGAATCAATGGGTTAAACAGCTTGAGTGGGAACGGGAGCGGTACAATTGAGATGAGCAGCGTGCAATTGCCAAGGAGGAAAACAAGGCCAGAATGAGAGAAGAGAAAAAAAAATGGTCATGGACTTAATTGCAAACGGTAAATCAATTGCCGAAGCAGAGGCTATTTTCCGTCTCATCTATCAGTGACCTTTCTTGTCTTGTCTCTCTTTTGACCTTTATCTTTTATGTCTCTTTATTTTCATTATATCTTATTGTTATTATATCTTTGTGTCTCTTTATTTTCTACGCAATCTAAAGACAAAGATCTCATTGCAATCCAAGAAGAATTTTGTCCTTGAACGCGATGTCCGCTACCATGGGCAAAATTGATACCTTACTCCAGACAGTTATGTTCACTTTATACGGGAACCAGTATGAAAACCGAGAAGAGCATCTGCTCCTCACAATGTTTCAGGTCAGGCTTATATCTTGCTGCTGCAGACCATCCCACCCACAGACTTTCTATGAGCTCAGCGCAGTCCGTACTATCTGCTCAATTTGAAACTACTACCAACTTTGGCTCACTGCTACGTGCAAACACGCCTGTATCACGGATGATGACCACTTATACGCGGCGTGGGCCCGGTCAAAGTTATCTGAAAACCGTCTTGGCCAAGCAAATAAAGAGCAGATTGAGGACAAAACCGGGTCATTACCTGAAGATCTTCCCTGTGGAATCTCAGCTTGACCAAAGTATGTATAGTATTGATTCAAATCGGCTCTTATCGCACAACTGCTAATCCCTTCCATCTTGATGCTGGTGCCTTTTTTGCTAGCGCAGATACCAAGATGCTTCACCCCCTTTTTTGTAATAGTTATTTATAATCTTACTTTTTATTTCATCATTGAGAGCATAACATGTAATTTAAGAGAAAAAACATGACGTTACAAGAGAATGGATAATCTTTCAGGCTGGAAGAACTCCCTTTTTATAGCTGAACTGTACACAATCAGCGGTCAAACAAGTCCAAAAAGTCTCCGCATCTTCTTTGGGGTCAGTTGGGCAACCACGATTGATGTGATCCATGTGATCCAAGACTGTCTGATCCTCCGCATATATCTCTATCCATTGGTTGCCAAGCTGGGCGAGCATATTGTGGAGGATGATGCAGGTGTAGAGCCATGCAGCAAATTGTTGCATATTGCTGCAACGATAGAGATGTAGACGCATCTCTCTCAAAGAAGACCAGCGAGATTGGAGGACTCCAATTGTGTGTTCATTTCGGACGCGAGACTTGGCAAGGCAGTAGTTGAAGCTTGAGTTGATGGGGTTGTTTGCTGCTGGGACCTTGTATGCTGGTATGCAAGTATTAGTCAACTCGTAAGCAGAGTCAGCCAACAAGTATTGACCTAGATACAAAGAGGAATATGTGAGACATGATTCATCAAACAAATTTAAAAGCCAATCAGACAAATGGTGTACCGTTGTCAAAGTAATCAGAAGGGAATTGATGCAGATGCATCCTTTTGTAAACTCGGCTGTCTCCACATGATCCTGGCCAGCCGGTGATGAATGAGGTGATATACTTGTCACAGTCGCATACAATCTGAGCATTAATTGAGTGTCGTCGTTTCCGGTCGTAGAATACTTCTCCATCATATCCAGGGCGCTGGAACAAGGGAATCGTAGTGCCATCCACAAACCCAACACAACCGGCGAAACCCTCTTCCCTCATGACATCTGATATCTCGGCTCGGCAATCTTTATCGGGCCACATAACGGATTTTTGCCCCAGAGAAGTCAATGCTTCAATAACCCAACAAGTTACTTTGATGACGGTGCCTCTTCCAACATTCAATGTCCTTGAGAATCGCCCCACCAATGCCCCATTGCCATTTGACCCCAATAGTTTGAGTGTAAGTGCTAGTTGATGTGCAATGGGAAGTTGGGGTCGAATTCCACCACAATGGAAGACAAAATTTGTATAGATTGAATTGAGAACTTCTACAAATCCTGGTTTGGTTTTCCTTGAGGCCTGTCGGAAGTCTGCATCTGGCATGTCAAACAATTTTTGCATGTCAAACTTGTCACGGGTTATTGGTGTAGGACGGGGATGGAGGTATCAGTTGATGAGGAGGATTTGTAATTGTTCTTCAAACAATCCCCAGTCACTGAGGAGGAAATCATACATAAGTTGAAGAGTCTTGCTACGGGGGAAAACAGCCTTCGCTACCAATAAGATAGATTTTTTCCCAAAGAGGGCGGAGTCGACCATGTTATCAATTTCAATGTGTTCCAGCCAGACAATAACCAAAAATATGTCTCGAATGATGCATTGTTGTTTGGTATGTCCTCTCATTTCACTAACACAGGGAGGAAAACAATTGTTAGAATGGAAAGAAACAGATAGGATTCAAATACACTTAAAGGTATGCCAGGATAGTTGACCCGACTTGAGGGCTGGGAATAGTTGATGTTTGAAGAGGAGAGGAGTGTACTGAGGAGAAGTGGAATAGTCTGGGGGAATAGGGGAAAAACGTTGAAGGAGACTTGTGATGATGGTTGCTGTTCCATCTGCTTGTTGCAAGATAGGGGTTGCTTGTCGGGATAAAATCACGGGGGGATTTTATGGTAAAATTATATCGTTGTAAATTTTTTATTTGCCGATGAGCTGCTACGTGAACTGGGCTAATGCAGCTGTTGGAACACGAGACTGGGATGAAGAGCTGTCCGTGCTGCGGCGAGTCAGTGAGATGCATGTGACAGGTATGTCACAACAGTTTCTTCGAGTTGCATTGGCCTCATAAACTTCCATGGATCGATTGGACCAATATGCATTGGTCCATTGGTTTCAGGGGCTGTTGCCACTTGCCTCACGTTTGGGGCGTTGATAAAAGCACGCCCATCGGCGCACGCCCACGCCGAACGCTGTGGAACTACTCTAAGGCCAGAATAGAGCTTGGAAGGGATATGTATAACTACACTAGTACTAATGTAAGTTAAGACAAAGGTGCTGATATAAGAGCTGCCTTCCTGACTAATGCTGATGGGGAAGAGTGTAACACTAAGAATAAAATAAAAGGTGTGGCTTTTCTATTTTAATCTTAGACTGACTAGTACTTATAAGCTGACTACTATTACCTCTGAGGTATGGGGAGTTGAGGAGAAGTTGTGAGGGAAAATGGTTGTGTAAAAGGGTTTAAATGGCAAGGATATCTAAAATGTCTAGGTAAGAAGTGTCTTTGATGAAATTGAATCTAATATTTGGGGTAAAAGGTCATACAGGTTGTATGGGCTAGAAATTCCATATGGTAATACTACAACAGAGTGGAGTATATATGTGTAAAGGGCCCTTCAAGAGGGGAACAAATGATGAGCACAGTATTACAGATATGATGATGAGCAATGTCCATAATAGTAATAGTGATGAGCAAAAGACTACAAGTGTAATAGTGAAGTGAATGTATGTAGCAATGATGAGCATTTGATGTAGATTATGTAAGATGTTTTATTTACTGAAATAATAATGACTTGGATGATGTAAGCCAAAAGAAAAAGAAAAGAAAAGAATGTACCTATGAAAACTATGAAGGCTAATATCTTCTGATCCAAAAGGAAATCAGGGTGGTTTGAGTGAGTGACTAGGGGTAAAATAAGGTGTAGAATCTGAATCTAGAATAATATTCATGGATATATGGATGGAATATGAGATGTAGAAAGAATGATGTGAGAAGGAACAGGTTTACCACATCCTCCCCCAAGTAAATGTCTGTCCCCAGACATCAGGGAAAGAAAGAAAGAAGGAAGAAGTCCAAGTCCAAAAGAGTCCAAGTCCTGGAGAATCCAAGTCCAAAAGTCCAAGTCCAGAAGGGGAAATCCAGATCCAAAAGAGTCCAAGGTCCAGAATCCAGAAAGAAATCCAAGGTACAGAAGAAATCCAAAGTCCAGAAGAGATCCAATGTCCAGAAGGGAGGTCCAAGGCCTAAGTCCAGAAAGTTGATGAATTCTAACTACTATTTATGACTTTAAAAGATTTTAACACTATGAAATATCTAGAAAGACTACTATTATTTTATTGATATTTGACTATTTCTAATAATTAAAACTGATGGATTTGTATAACATATCACCAGTAACACAACAGGTTACTGCAAATGATGGAGGTTAAATGAGAAGACCTTTGCTATACCCAAGATAGTATAGACATATGACAGGTGAATTGAACAGAAGACTACTATAAAAGAGTAGTTGAACTAGAAGTCTAGAGAGTATGCAACAACTCTACTAGGAAGATGGGATGGTGGGTTCAGTTTTAAGCTAGAAGGAAGTGAAGATATCTCTAAGAATGCAAGTGGAATTTGATGATGGTCCAGGATGTATGAAATGGTTTTAAGTCATAAGATAAGAGGAAGAAAATATCCAAGTGCTGTCCAGAAGTCCAGGAATCCAGTATGGCCATGTGATTTAATTTGAAGGAAATTGGTGACTGATCCAAAGAAGATTGACTGATCCAGGTTCAGGGAAAGAATGGTTGGATGAAGATGAACAGGTGTTATGGAAGATGGATGGGGAATTCCAGAAACAAGGGAACAGTTGGTTTGGGTAATGAAAGAATTGTTGATGACTGATCCATGGAAGAAAGATGGCTCCAGGTCCAGGGAAAAGAAAGCTTGGTTTGGAAGGATTAAAAAGAAACTACTAGTTGAATTTATCCAAAAGAAGAGTGACTGATCCAAAGAGAATGAATTGATCCAAAGAAGAAATGAATTGATCCAATGAAGAAAGAATTGATCCAAGGAAGAGTGGCTGATCCAAAAGAATGAATTGATCCAAAGAAGAATGAACTGGTCCAATGTAGAATGAATTGATCCAAAGAAGAATGAATTGATCCAAAGAAGAAATGAATTTATCCAAAGAAGAATGAATTTGAACCAAAGGAGAAATTGATGGATTTAAAGGGTGAAGAATGACTGATCCAGAGAAAGGTGAGGGGTACTGGTCCAGAGGAAAATAATTGTATGCTTAAGGGTGAATACCAAGTTGTGGAGAGTGGATAGATGAAGAAGATGAAGAAAAGAATGGGAAAAGGAGAAGAAAAAAAATTTAAAAATTCCTGGGTATGACAGATGAGGTGTTCCTCCCCCAACTTATTGTCTGTCCCCAGACAATGGAGAAGAACCCATGAATTTTGGAAGAGTGGTGTGGAAAATGAGTTGATAAGATTGGGATTTGAAAGAAAATAGATGGGGAAGGTGGTTGATGGTGATGTTGGAAGGGAAAACCAAGAAAGTGGAAGGATGGTGGTTGATGATGAATGATGAATGGATGGTTGAGGATGGGTGATGATGATGATGAATTTACTATTTATGAAGAAAAGATGGATGAGCTGTTGAGGATGAATGAGGATAATGAGAAGTTTCTAGTATGGAGGAAAGATGAATGAGACATGAGGATGATGGATGGGTGGTGATGGATGGATGAGGATGGAAAAAAAAAAAAGAATGATGATGGATGGTGATGGAAAGATGGTATGTTGATGAAAAATAGAACCATGATGAATGGAGAAATTTCGGGGAAACAAAACAAATGAAAGTGATGGATTATTGGTGATGGACCCCTTGGTCCAGATGGATGGATGATGATGAAGGAGGATGAATGGTGATGGAAGGATGGTGATAAGGAATTTCTAGTATATGGATGAAAGGTGATGAAGATGATGATGAAAGAATATCTAGTATATGGATTAAAGATGGATGATGGTAAAAAAGTGGATAATGAGATGGATGATGGAAAAATAAATCAGGATACTCAAAGATGGATGAAGGGGAAATTAAATTTATATGATGTATGGAGGAAGAAAAAAGTGCATTGATGGTTGATGATGAAGGAGTAAAATTAAATTGATATCCCCATGAAAAAAATCAGGAACCTCCCCAAGTGGATGAAAGGAAATTTTTATTTTTGTTTTGTTCTTTTTGTTCCTTCCTTATGATTAATTTTTTTTTTTTTTTTTTTTTTTTTTTTTTTTTTTTTTTTTTTTTTTTTTTAGTGTATTGACCTCTCAGCGGAGTGAGGAGGAGTCGCCGGAGGGCGTGGTGAATCCGCGCGGAGAGTAGACGCGGAGTCCCGGGTGCTACAATGTCCGCGGAGTCGCCGGCGTTTCCAAGGCGCAGGAACGGTAACGGGGTCGAAGGATGACCTCGGAGATGAAAGCAAACCGTTCTTCTTCGATGGAAAGACAAGAACGGTTATGGGGAGAACATAAAAAAAAAGATCAAAGGCAAAAATGAAGATAAAGAAAAAAAAAGAAAGAAAAGAAAACCCGGGTCGTGCACCGGCATCGCCAAGCAGTTGTAGGTGTTGTGGGCCAAGGGAAAATTTCTTGAGAACGTATATCCGGGTCGCTCACCGGCGTCGAAAAACGTAGATGTTTTTTTTATAAAGGGCTTCGACGACCCTCGTTCCATTTTTATTTTAAATTTTTTTTGTATTTCTTGATAATAATAAAAAAAGAACGTTCCATCTTTCCTTTTGTTGGTTATCGACATTTGCTTTCTTCTTCTCTTCTCCAACCCGTTCGAAGTTGGTCGTTCATCCTTCTTCCGCTTATTTAGCCCTCTATCCATCGAATCGGCCGACTCATATCGTTTCTTTTACCAATCGTTCGTTCCCCATTTCTATTCACAACCTCGTGTCTGAAACTAATTGTTGACTGTTTATTACTTTTAATTCCCCAACCAGGCCGTTCTTTGAAACGCGGACGCGTAGTTGGGCCGACTTGATACTGTAGCCGCCTCGCCACATCGGAACGAGCCAATCGCCGAAAATGAGCCAATTGCCGCAAATGAGCCGTAGACCAAAAATAATGGGAATGAAGGAAAAAAAAAAAAGGGGGGATTTCCTATGATAAAGAGAATATAAATGGTTTTATTTAGTGGGTTTTTTTTTTTTTTTTTTTTTTTTTTCTTTTTCTATATTTTTTTTTTTATTTTTTTTTGTAAAAAAAAAAAGACAAGAAATCGATTTAATTTATTTAATTTAATTTTATTTATTTTAATTATTTATTTGTATTTGCTTGTAAGTTTTTTTTTTTTTTTTTATTATTATTATTATTATTTATTTATTCTGGATGTATATTTTTGCTGAATGAATGACTTAGGGTTGGTTCTTTTGGGTAATTTTCCAGGATTCCATCTGCAAAGGAGTGTAGTTGGAAACCTGGCCTTGGACTAAAGAAATCCAAAAGTTGCTGAGTTTGCTGGGAGAGAAGTTTCCCATTGCTGGTGGCTGGGAAGGATGATTGGAACCAGGTAAGTTTGTCCAGAAGTGTTTTTGATTTCCAGTGATTCCCCTCTGTCTCCATGGTAGTTGATGGTTGCTGACACATCCATCAAGAAGGGTTTTCCAATGATGAGCTGAACAGATCCTCTAGCTACCCAGAATGGACAGTCCTGGATACTTTCCCAATGGTGACTGTAACATCTTCAGCAATTCCAGGCATTTCTGTAAGGTGGCCTCCAATTCCCTTGAGTTTCATTGGTTTGGCTGTGATCTGAAGTCCAAGTTTGTGGGCCAGGGATTCAGGTATTATGTTGATCATTGATCCAGTATCCAGAAGGGCTTGATGCTGTTGTCCATTGATGCTGAGGTTTATATATCCAAGGGGGCAAGAAGTGAGTGGCAGGTTCCTGGGGTTCTTCTTTTTCCTGGTCCAAGTCTCCAAAGCTTGCTGATTTAACTTCTTCCACTGGGACTCTTCTGTTAGTGATCTTTCTTTTTACTGCTTCTGATAGTGATGGGGAAAGAGCAAAAGTTTCTCCAATAGTGAGTTGGATGGTTTGTTGGCCAGGATTCTGTTGGAAAACTCATCATCTACTCCAGGGTATTCTTTGGCTAGGGTCTTTTCCAGGTAAGTCTTTCTGGCAGGTTTTCTTTGGAAGGGTTACTGGGATCTGGCTGTTCTGATGGTTGTTGAAATCTGACTTTTGAAGCAAGGGCAGGGGATGTTGAAGAAAAGGGAGTCCTGGTCATATTGAGCAAATCCTGGGAGTCCTATCCATGGAGAGGGTCTTCTCCTCCTGGTCCTCTTGTCTGGCAGAGCTGGTTCCTCCTGGGCCTCTGAAGATCTGGTCCTTTTTCCCATGTCTGAATCATACACAGTAGTTGAGGGTTGTCATATTCCTCCAGTTGTCCAAAAGAAGTTGAAAGTTTGACTGATTCCTTGGCAAACTGCTCCACCACACTTAAGATTGGCCTCCTGGTGTCCCATGGAATTAAGGTTTGATTTGGAAGTTTGTAGTCCCTTCCATCCTTGATTACCTGTCCTGAGCTGATGTCCTGGGATAATTTGATACATCTGTTGGTCCCATGGGTATCCTGGAAGCAGTAGAAACACTTGAGGGCCTGTTATGCTAGGGTAGTGTTGTCCATGTGGGGAGGAAGAGATTTGCCAGTTGTGAATGCTGCAAGTTGTTTGGTAAGGGTATCCATGGTCTGTTCCAATGGGCTGATCCAGTAGGTCTGAAAGGTCTAGTAGGGATGAAAGGCTTGGGTGGTGGTGACAGGTGAGTCCTTTGTCTTTGGGGTTTCTGTCCTGTAAAGTCTCCTCCTGTTGATGACAGCTGCTGATTTGACCTTCGTTGTATGTAGGTGAGAAGAATTTCAGTGTTTGGTAAAATATCACCTCCATCCTTGGTTGAAAGCATCTGGTTGTCCCTAAGAAGTTCATCTGTCACAGCAAGTTCCAGTTCCTGGCTGAGGGCTTCTAGCAACAAATCTCTGAATTCTTCCAGGTCAGTACTGTAATTCATCCTTACTAGATAGTGGGAAATGGTTTCAAATTTGGTTCTGAATGTCTTGAAGTCCTCCAGGGTATTGATTCCTCCATCATGGGCAGTAGTGCTGACTAGATTCCTTAGGTCCCGTCTGGTGTATCTGACCAAAGGCTGAGAGGATCCAAACCTGTTAAGCAACTGTTTCTTTAACTTTTCCCAATCCAGTTCTTCATGTCCTGACATCTCCTCTACTTCATCTTTTAGATCCATACCCTTAATAAATGAAGTAATTTGATCAGCCAGTTCTTTTGAGTTAGCACCATCATGCCTTCCTGCAGCCTCAAATCTCCTGATGAACTTTTCCACTGGCATATTACCACCATCAAAGAAGAGCTCTTTGTCCATTGGTTTGATCTTGATTCCCCTGGAGGTTGGGTCCTGGTACACCGGCATGGAAGCTTCCCTTTCAAAAAAATGTGAGTTGAATCTTGCTGAGTCCTGGGGTGGTGGCCTGTGTAGGTTTCTCATGGGTAACTGGTTTCTGGGGGACTGAAGTGGGATGCCTAAGTCTTCTGAATCTTCTGATGGTTGGGGATTGTTTCTGTAGGACCAGGGTTGTGACCAGAAGCAGGAGCCATGCCTTGAGGAAGGGGATTGACTGGGTTGGTAGGTTGACTAGAGCTGGGTAGAGACTGGGAGCAGAGAAGTTGATGTAATTTCCAGAATGAGACATCTTTAAAGGGGAAGTGAATTTAAAGGTATGTAGGTGGGATTTAAATGAGGGTGCTGAAAGATAAGAAGGGGGACTGATGATTGATTGTGATTTGAAAACCTTTGTAGGATGAGGAGAGGAGTAAGAAAGTGAAGTGGAAGGGAAGAAGGGTTTTAAGGAAGAGGGTGAGTGAAGAGAAGAGGTGTAAGAAGTAGTGTGTAGCTAAAGGTAAAGTTGTTACTAGGGCTGAAGATTTCTGAGGGATGGAAAGGCCACTGTTGGGACACCACTTGTGGAACTACTCTAAGGCCAGAATAGAGCTTGGAAGGGATTGTATAACCTACACACTAGTACTAATGTAAGTTAAGACAAGGTGCTGATATAAGAGCTGCCTTCCTGACTAATGCTGATGGGGAAGAGTGTAACACTAAGAATAAAATAAAAGGTGTGGCTTTTCTATTTTAATCTTAGACTGACTAGTACTTATAAGCTGACTACTATTACCTCTGAGGTATGGGGAGTTGAGGAGAAGTTGTGAGGGAAAATGGTTGTGTAAAAGGGTTTTTAAAATGGCAAGGATATCTAAAATGTCTAGGTAAGAAGTGTCTTGATGAAATTGAATCTAATATTTGGGGTAAAAGGTCATACAGGTTGTATGGGCTAGAAATTCCCTATGGTATTACTACAACAGAGTGGAGTATATATGTGTAAAGGGCCCTTCAAGAGGGGAACAAATGATGAGCACAGTATTACAAGATATGATGATGAGCAATGTCCATAATAGTAATAGTGATGAGCGCAAAAGACTACAAGTGTAATAGTGAGTGTGAAGTTGAATGATGAGCAATGATGGGCCTTGATGTAGTTATGTAAGATGTTTTTATTTACTGAAATAATAATGACTTGGATGATGTAAGCCAAAAGAAAAAGAAAAGAAAAGAATGTACCTATGAAAACTATGAAGGCTAATCTTTCTGATCCCAAAGGAAATCAGGTGGTTTGAGTGAGTGACTAGGGGTAAAATAAGGTGTAGAATCTGAATCTAGAATAATATTCATGGATATATGGATGGAATATGGAGATGTAGAAAGAATGATTGTGAGAAGGAACAGGTTTTACCACAACGCACACCGATAAAAAGAAAGGTGTGTTCCCCGCACGCCTTTTTTTTTTCTTGGCGTGCGGGCTGCACGCCCATCCTTGGGCGTGGGCACGCCTGTAGATGGGGTGCGTGCTGCACGCCCATTACAGGGTGCGACACTGCAGGCGTGCAGTCGCACGCCCTCTTCAGAAAAAGGCGTGCAGCTCGCCCGCCCTTCAGAAAAGGGTTGGGGTCGCACGCCCTTTTTATGTGTATAGGCAGGGGGCAAGCCCCTGCCTATACACATAGATCG